>QFEY01000023.1:0-46733 GCA_003316435.1 Russula virescens
AAGTTGGCAAGTAATGTACAAGTAAACAATTATCATTTTGACAAGTAGTCAACTACTTGTCAAAGATTTACTTGCCATACAGGAAATTAACAAAAATTAGCAGAAAAGTACTTGGACTTCTACCTGATGACTAGCAATATGCTGTGAATACATGATCGGAATCCATCGGATCACATCTTCAACAGGTGAAGCACATTATAGATGCAAAGACCTGGCCCTAAACGTTTGACTTGACAACCCACTTCGGTCCCGAACGTCCTTTACTTCACTTATCCCGTGAAACCGGGTTCATCATCTCTTCATTTGAGAGGGAAGGTCACCACCCTGACTGGCAACTCGGCAGCGAGTCGTGTATTTGACTGCCAACTTCCGAGTCCATGTGATCATGGTCACGCCCCCACATCGTCCTTGGTTGAAGTCATTGCTCTTCGAGAGATGCCATGAACAGTCACACAGCGTGGTGGTGATGCGGTTTTGTTCGTTTTTAAGAATGACTTATTTAATAAATGTGTACTACCCGGCATCGGTGTTCATGAAATGCCGCCTCTGCGCAAGGGTGCTCGGGAATTTTCAATTGAACTGCAATTGAACTTGGTTTCAACTGCTTATCAACTTACAGTGAAGACACCTTTCGAGGGGAAATGTCCATTTGCTAGTAGTCTCAAGGCAAAGTGAGCCATCGACCTGTGACTGAAAGTTTTGACAAAAATTGGCTAATAAGGCAATATCCACCACATGAGTCTGCTGACAAATCCAGTCAACCTGGTCACGCTTTGTCAGTTCGTCAGCGTCAACTCATGATCAGAGATATGGGTTTCAACCCTCAGGCCTCAGGTGCCACATGGGCATACCCGGGGCCACCCCTGGCGTCTCTCCAACTGGCAATGTTTACTTCATTTTACATGCAAATCGTGGAGGTCGCTTCCAAGGTCACTTCCACGCGACACGGCCAACGCCTAGCGTATTTCTACCCCGCCACTCGATCCCCAGACACCAACCCTCAAATCCTGTGCGCAGCTACAGCCCTATGCCTGTTGTTCGCATGTCTGTTAAAGCCTTTCTCCACAAGATAACGATCCTTGATCTACCAATGCGACTCCACGACTTTGCTTCGATTTGATTGTTAAGTTATAGAATCTCAGGGCCGGTCTGCCTTGTTCAAGAAAAGAGCACTAAACTCCTGTTCTCCCTCGGGTCTGTGCCAAAGTATGACTGGAAGGGGGCCAAGCATGATGTTGCAGAGTGGAATATTCTGCTTATTTTTCAGGGCGGACATCATGTCATATGGTTCCACGATTCATTTCATGATGTCCATATTTTCTACATCATATCTGTGGGTATCTTATCACCGGCCTGAAACACACTTCTTATCCGGAAATGCCCCTCCTCTGCGGCCATCCAGGAGTACCTTCCGGTGGAGACTTGTTTGGCCTTATTTCTACATGCGGCAGTTTTGCCCCCAAGGATACTACGTAAACCGTAGGTGGCAGAGCTCATGTGTCATTGCTCTTGGCTTCTTGCTATTGAAGCCATTCATAAGCATAGCATTATCTATCTAAATCTCAAACCAGAGAACCATACTATTGTTGATGATGGCCATCTCTTTCTAGTGGACTTTGGCCTAGCTAGGCACATCAGGGAACCCTTCCCGCGCTAACCTCAGCTAACGAGAGATAATGCTGGAGTATTTTAGTGATAAACGGAATGAGGAAGATAATCTCCTCTAATTCGGGCGCCAACCGTCGTTAAGGTTTTTGTTTAGCTTACATCATCATCACTAGTCTTTGCCCACTCTTCTCACCCTCCCCTTACTTTTCTGGCCGTCATCACTCTCACTTCGTACCGTGACCTTGATCACACACGGCCCCTCCAACCCCCTATCATGGGTTCTGTCCATCCTGAAGCACAGGTGCATAATGCAAAAATGACCTGCTCAGTTGACCTGTATTTTACCATATCACCGCTGGCCGTGGCAGTGGCTCTGTGACCAACTTCAGCTCCATCTCTCTCTCCATCTCTGCCTTTGCCTTTGCCTCTGCCTCCCAACCCCCATTCCAAGGAAACCATCCCACTTGATCGCTTGCTGGGATTATGGTTTTTCCTTTTGTAGTGCACTGCTGTGCACTGGAATAATCACACTTGATGATGGTCATCTACCAACTGTACGTGCCCACTCTCACCCTGTCTAATTGTACTAACAAATTTTTAGTCGCATCATGTTTCCTGTTCCATGCCATATTACTAACACATTCATTTAGACAACGGACACTGCCTTCCTTCCATGCCATCCATTGGCCTCACTTCCCTTCCCCTTCTTTGATTACTGCTTGATTCCAGTTCCGTGCCCCATACATTCATTTGGACAACGGACACTGCCTTCCTTCCATGCCATCCACTGGCTCCACTTCCCTTCTTCATTGATTGCTGCTTGATGCCATTTACTTCTGCTTTCAAGGTGCATCTCTCATCTACTTACAACTAAGGTTTCTCATATGTAACTCACATCATGTTATTAGCACTTGCCTCAGAGTGTGTTAGTTCATAATGAATCTTTTTTTCTGTTCATCTTCGTGTGATCTCTGGCTTGGGCAGTGAGTATTCAAATGCTGTAGCCTCCGGCATTGGGATGCATGGGCCTTGCATCCTTGTAGTAGGTTGTGTTGAGAGCACAGAGAGTGAGAAAGCATTTGCGTGTAGCGTGCTGTGCCACATTACATTGATAGCAGGCAAGTGAACATCTAAAGGAGCAATACTTCCATGGCTGCTGGTACGACTAAATACTTTGCCAATTGTGCAGTCTGAAACAAACATTAAATTAGCTAGGCAAAGGTCAGATAGCTATGTACATCAGCAAAGGTATTTACATAGAATGTATTGCATTCTTCGAGTACAGTAAAAGTGTTCCATTCCTGGGGTATGACCAGCCCACATCATGGGATCAAATGTATACTACGAATAATCAACTCAAGTGGAATAATGCTGGCACTCCGCTGTCCATCTACCATTAGTCTACTTAGGGTATTTCACAGGTATGGGTATTCCCACGGTGTTATGGTCATGGGTGTCATGGGTACAGGTGCAGTATTGGACTCTCCTGCACTGTGACAAACTGTGAACCCGCACCTGTGGTTTATGGGTATTCTACAGGTTTTTTTTACAGGCAAGTTCAGTGCTTTCTTATGTTTTGTTGATGACAACACCCTCTTTGTTCATCAGGTTCAATCTCCCTGACACTCTTTTCTTTCCTTCCTTGCCTCATTGCCTTGATTTTTCTCGGTTGGTCAAAGTCAACCAAACAAAGCCAAACCTGAATACAAACATTGGTTTTGAAATCCAACTCATCAACTTGAATTCAACCTTTTCTCGCCTTCTTGGTCCCCGATGGCGATAGTGTTGCAGCAGCTCATATAGCTGGAGCCAAGCTGAAGCCAAGCCACCTGAGCTGGCTCGGTTTGTATGCCGGGCTGAGCCAAGCCCTTGGTTCAGATTCACTGAGCCAAGCTGAGCTGAGCCAGTAAAAATGCCGGCTTTCTCCAGCTAGATTACAGCTCAGCTCGAGCAGCTGACTCAGCCGGTGCCTCGCACACAATTTTCAACTGCAACTGCACGCTTCAAGCAACTTCAAGCCCATACATGTAACTGTGCAAAGGCTAACATCTGCTATGACCTTGGATATGAGGAAGTGAGCGATACACGGCATGCAATGCCGCTCGAAGCCCCCCAACTGTCGTGCCTCAACCGTCGATGACATGCCCTGCGACTGCCTCACCCTGCAACTGCCTTGCCCAACAAGCCCAACTGGCGTAACTATCGCCTTCTTCTTGCCCCCATTGGCATGCACTCGTCACTTGGACCTTCCTATGTTCTAGAACAAATAGTTTAGATTGTATGTAGCTACATTCCTGACTATAAAAAACCTGCATTGCCAAATGTACCTCTGAGTATTATCTTTCTCTCGCATGCCCCCCGATCCTAGTGATCCTGTTGTAAGTTTGTGCACACTACATGACTGTATAAAAAAAATCGATTGCAATACACCAGACTACAACAAAATCGGTCTTTGAAGTGCAGTACATAAACTCGTCCCCCATGACCACTTGAATATAGTAGGAAGGGCAGAAAAGTACCATAGGTCTTGCTTATGATTTATGCCTGGGCGTCCTTGGGGAATTAGATATACAAGAAGGGTACCGAAAGGGTCATGGGGCTGTGCGAGTTGACGATTGAAGACTAGATGCATGGTATTGTCAGAATGGATAACATGCAGCTCGAGGATTACTTACACCCAATCGCTGACAACAGGCATGCACTCTGCATCAACAGAGACGTGAACAGCGGGAGGCGCTTTACTAGGTTTGTCAGTCTCATTTACCGAGCACAGCGAGATGATCAAATGGAGGTATGGATAATCTGGCTTCTTGTCAAAGCCAAGGGAATGGACATAGGTGATGAAGTTGCAAAAGGGAGCAGGTAAACCTTGGCACAGGTCTTCTGTGGTGACCGACAATTTCTTCTGAAGGATTGCCTCGTGGTTACGAAGGCTGGTCCAAGGTAATTCACTGCGTGCCAAGTAAATGATAGTATAAGCAAGGGACTCCAGGTCATTGTGACGGGATTGGGCATGTCCTTGCTGCCCGTTGATGGAGGAGAATGGAAGGGTACCAACGATTGATTGATGTGTGGAGTATGAAATGTGCAAATAAGTCTTGGGACTGCGGAATCGCTGTGCAAGACCGAAGTCGATGAGGAATGCGTCGGGAGAGGGGCAATCGACTAGAATCATAAAGTTTGCAGGCTTGATATCACGATGGATGTAGTGTCAAGTATGTAGCAACTCGATTGCTGCGAGCTGGGAATGTGAGAGCATTCAGTAAGATTCATTTTACGTTCATAAGCAAGCGAGCGCACCATCTGTGAGGCATACAAGAATGTCTTCTTGGGGTCAAATCATCATTTGCTGATAAGATCTCCAAGTGAGGTTCCGAGGTATTCCAAGACGATGATCTCATGTAGGCCTTCCTTGCCATACCAGAGTACCTCAGAGATGCTGGTGCTCCCAGAGAGGGTTGTATATATGTCGTACTCATAACTGAGCTTCGAAGGTGAGCTCCCTATATGCCCTATTTTCAGAGCAACATTACCTTCTGTCTTGATATCTTTTCCCAGATAGACGCTCCCTAGAGGACTCAGATGTCAGAACCAAGAGTTGAACATGATCAGAGGGGCACTCACCAGATCCACCAGTACCGAGCAGTTTTTCTACTCTGAATCGGCCACCAACATATACAAAATCTGGTTGAGAAACAGGTTGTTTCTTGGGGACTAGAAATGGTCTTTGAATGTGCGTAGTGGTCATCAATATGAAGAGCAAAGAGGGGGAATGGTGTCGTATACTGTATCATCAATTGGCACTCAGGCAGGTAACAACTCCGACATGGCATTTTACATCACTTATACAACACTCAGGGGCGGCCATATCATTGTTGCAATTAAAAAAAAACATTCCCTCGCGATTGTATGTACTAAAATATTCAAATGACATCCATCACAGCGCCGGAATCACCCTGTGAAGAGAGTGCTAAGGAGGTCGGAGTCAAGGTGTTGCTTCTTGAGCACAAATTTGAGTAACTGAAGGGCCTCCATGAGTATGGGTTTTGCTTTGCAAGGTCTATCCGATAAGGATACACGTTTGCAAGGTACGGACGTGGTCTGGATCGAGAGATAGTCCATGGCAATCGCAAACGGTGTCAGGAACTCAGTTTTGTTGGTCTATCAGTGTGTGAGTGTGGGTTATCGCACCGTCAAACAACATAAGCCTGACCTCCCAAACTCTCAAGACATCGGTCTGATTAGAAGAGAGATCACCCGACACATACTTCCGGTGTTCTGCTTCATAGATGCCTGTGCTCCCAGAGACTGTTGTATACACCTCGTACTCATAACCGAGCTTTGAAGGCGGGCTCCATGCATGCCCTATTTTCAGAGTGACATCAGCTAAATATTTTCCCGGAAAGATGCTCCACTAGAGCAGGGCTCACCAGTGCTGAAAGGGTTTCTTACTCTGTATCGGCCACCAGCATGTAAGAAATCCGGTGGATGAGAAACAAGTTGTTCCTCGAAGGCTGGAAGTGGTCTTTGGACGCACATGATGGTTGAGGGGAGAACACAGTTGAGATCTTGAGGAACTCCGACATTGTACTTTATGTCTACACACTGTCTACACCACATACAATTCGAAGCTCTGCTGGCACGTGGCACAGATATCATTGTTGTAATTATATAAAAAAACATGTCACTCTCAATCATATGTACTGAAGTCCTTCAAAATGTCATCCATTACAGTGTCCAAATCACCCGTGAAGAGAGCACCAAGGGGGTCGTAGTCCATTTTCGACTTCCCACTCATGGCCGCCTCTGGCATTGCCCATCCATTGATGAAGTCGAGGTGTTGCTTCTTGAGTGCGAATTTGAGTAACTGAAGGGCTTCCATGAGCACAGGGCTCATCCAATTTTGTTTTGCAGTGTCTGTCTCCTTTGCCGATGAGAACACACGTTCGCAAGGTACGGATGTGGCCTGGATCGGGAGATAGTCCATTGTGATCGCAAACAGCGTTGGGAACTCAGTTTTGTTGGCCTATCAGAGTGTGAGCCATCGCACTATCCAACAGCATGAGCCTGACCTCCCAAAATTTCAAGATGTTGGTCTGATTAGAAGAGAGATCACCCAACACATACTTCTGGTATTCTGCTTCAACTGTGAACTCCTGGAGAGAGGACTTGCTTTCATATGCTGAGCGTTCAACTCGGAATCGTGTTGGAGGTGCTCTACCTCCAGGGCGTGGGACAGGGTGAACAGGGGAGTTGGATGGTTCGATGACAGGCATGGATGATTGACGACGGTACCGGTGCATCTATGCAAGATATGAGTGAGACGCGATGAGGCAGTAGATGGTACTTACAAGATCCAAAATGATGTTTTTCGAGTGCTGGACATATATCGTTTCCCATTCCTCGTCAATCCATGAGAAGCACATGGCAGGATTGAGGACTGGGTTCAAGTTGGCAGTCAGAGCAGTGACATCAGGCGTAGAAACTTACACATTACAACGACATATGTGTCTGTCTCGTCCATTTGAACGTAGTATTTCTTAGCCCAATCCAGGCCGATGTCCATCCAGAACTTGAGGATCTCGTGTTGTTCTCCAAGTTTTTCCCATTCTGTCATGAACATCTTGAAGTGGGAGATGGCGTGCAACAAGACAGGTGTCGATTCAGACGACATGCTCTGCTGAAAAGTGTGAGGAACCTGTTGTTCGATGAGCACACGTCTTGGGATCTTAGTCAAGTAAGAAACTTATGAGTAAGACCGCTTCTAAGCCCTCCAGGATCTCCCAGTCTAGGTCCGACAGCCTGCAAAATGAAGAGTCAGATAATTTGGTGTCAAAATACATATCAATGGCCTAAGTCAAGTATTCTATTAGTCGTTGCTGTTCTGTCACAGTGATCAAGACCAACTTACTGGCTGGAGTTCTTGTAGACGCAGCAGCATCATATAGACTGAATCCCACCTTGTCTTCACATCTCTCAGAAGTTGCAGTTCCGGGACTACAACTGCAGTGCGCTTGCCATTGCTATCCTTCATGGTGAACCAACCATGCTCGTTACCATCTTGGATGAACTTCTGAAAGCCCTTCCTATGTTCATCAGAAGAGTGCAAGAGATGAATGACCCTCTGAGCACACCTAAGTGGATCGCGTTTGATGCTCTCGGCCCATGTCCTGAAGTTGGAGTTGCCCCAGCGATCGTAGCAACCAGGAAGTTTGAACTTGTAGTCACCAACATCAATGCTGTCATCTGAATGACTCGATTTGTCATCAGAGTCTGAGTTGTCATGAGTTGGATATTCGCAATCGAAGGGAACTTCAAGCCCAGCAAGATAGGATTTGGAAGTGGAAGTGAAAGAAGCAACAATGTGAGAGGAGCAGATATTGATTATGTGTGCATAACACCGGACACAATTGTCCAGATGGTCGAAGCTGACCATGTCAGCCATCTCGCATTTGGCCAGCAGGTGCTGAAGCTCTTCCATGGCTACTGCGTTGTTCCCGGCATTGTCGAGAGTGAAGTGGCCGATCTGAAGCGGAGGTTAACATGCGTGCACATAGATATTAAGGGATAAATACCTTGAGGGTAACGCTGGCCCGATCGAGTAGATATAAGATTGTCCTTGCTATGTTGTGACCAGTGTGCCTCTTCTTGAGGTGATGAAAGCCAATGAGCGTGGCTTTTAGTGCAAGGCGACCACTTGACTTGTCGGAGGAGATCCAGTGTGAAGTCAGAGCTAAAAAACTTGCCATATTCCCATTTGACCAAACATCCGCTGTGAAACTGATTCACCCACAGGATTCCTATTGATCGAAGTTAGTAAAGATGGAGGACAAAATGTATAAACTCACAGAAAGGTCTTCTTTCAACTCTCGGAACAACTTCTTCCATCCATAGATGATGGCTTCCCTCATCTTATCATGACGAGGGATGTCAGCATCGACGAGTGTCTCGTGGAGGACCATACAAAGTTGCCGAAACTCAGGGCATTCGACGACACGAATTGACTTGAGACAGATGAGCAGGTGAATGAGCACGAGATAATCAGGACTTACCTGATCATCTGCAACAATAAAACAAACAAGGTGGTCTAAGAATGCCGCCGGCAAGAAGAGTGGGAGCGCCCGGTCGCATACACCGCCAGCATTCTTGCGGGAGGCCGAGTCGTTTGATTGAGTCAATAGCTTGTATTTCCAGTGATTTTCCACAACTGTCCTGTTGTACTCTTCAGCATGGTGCTTGTAGAGATGCTTTCGGAGATTGTTGTTCGTGGTGGAGCTCGAATAGATATAGTTGGCCATGCCCCTGGGGATCTTAGTTTTGTCAGTGCCATACTCCTTCCTGCTAGTTTGTTAGTATGCAAGATTACAATCAGGCCTGCACTTACATACATGTCTTGCAGGCTCTCAGATGCTGTATGCTGTCCTTGGACCCAGGGCTGTTGATAGTCACGAAGAAGTGTAAGATATCAAGGGCTACATGTGCGCCGACATTTTGGGAATCACTGCTCCCAAGTTCCGGCTCCTGTGGGCCATCCGAGCCAGGTGCATTGGATATATCGTTGTCTTCTACATCTTGGATGCTAAATTCTTCACCACTGGTGATTGGCTCAAGAGGGCAGGCAGCAGCCTAATTTGATTGGTAAAACTCAAAGTTTTGTATAGAACAAGGGAACTCACCTTCGTTTGAGTCTGAGATGAAGCAACAGGTTGAGCATTCGGCCCATGAGGACCAGATTTATTGGACGAGCGTGGAGCCATGAACAGTAGGGAGAGCTGGAGAGAAAGAGGAACCATACATTTGAAATGGTCGAGGAGTGGTGTGCATCTATGACCAAGAATACCGGCCAGAGCCAAGGGATGTAGGCCAATTATGTCCATGATTTTTGCACCGTGTCCGATGGCGAGATGTGAGACTAGTTAGATGTACTATACTTTAGGCGAAGGCAGAGATGTGTAGCTTACATAACTGAATTGCAAATCGAACCGATATATTCACATATCACAGATAACAAATGCTCGACAGCAGCACGACAGTGTAATGCAGACGACATACATACAGGTGACAGGGAACAGGAGCGAGATATTACATCCAACAACTCAACTATTTGAATGACTTGTTCCAACCATAGATGATGGCATCGATGAGGGTTTCATACAAAGTTGTTGAAATACACGAATCGACTTACGAGACAGGTGAGCAGGTGAAAGAGCACAAGATAATCAGGACTTACTGATCATCTGCAACAATAAAACAAACAAGATGGTCTAAGAATGCTGCCAGCGAGAAGTGTGAGAGCACCCAGTTGTGTACACCGCCAGCATTCTTGCAGGAGGCTGAGTCGTTTGATTGAGTCAATAGCTTGTATTTCCAGTGATTTCCCATGACTGCCTTGTTGTACTCTTCAACGTGGTGCTTACAGAGATGCTTTCAGAGATTGTTGTTCGCGGTGGAGACTGAATAGATATAGTTGGCCACGCCCCAGAAGATCTTGGCTCCAGAAGGGCAGGCAGCAGCCTGGTAAGACTCAATGTTTTGTATAAATGAGGGGGCTCACCTTTGCTTGGGTGCAGGACAAAGCAACAGGACGAGCAGTCGGCCCAAGAGGACCAGGTTCAGGTGGCTCAGCAGGCTTACTGGACGAGCATGGAGCCATGAAGAGGAATGGTTTGGAGCTGAAGAGAAAGACAAGCGTGGGGCACTTCTATGACCAAGAACACCAAGTCGATTACATCCATGATTTTTCACGTGACAGAAATATGATAACTTAGGCATAGTTGGCTGATAATATTACATGGTGGATAAGTGGAGCCGAACTTATGGGGCGAAGTGGAGCTTTGGTCTAATGATAGATTGGCTTTTTGCAACGAGTTGGAAGGGGCAAATTGCACATGTGTAGCTTACATAACTTTAGTTGCAAATTGGATCCATGCGTGCACAGAAAATGGTAAATGGTAAACGAGCGACAGCAGGCATTATAGTGTAATGTGGACGACATACATACAGGCAACAGGGAACGGGGGTGTGACTTATGAGACTACATACGACAAGGACCTAAGCAGTTCCTGACCGCTTCACCGGAGGCAGCTGTGAATACACACCGCTCTCCTCAGCTACTTCCCTCGATCGCTTGGAACTTGAGTGCATTGAGGTCTGCATATCGTTGGATGGCACAATATATTGAAGTTGAGCCCCATTGTTGTTGGGCCAGTCAGGTGATTTGAGAGCATTGTTGAAGATTTCGAGTACCTTTTGATGGTCTGTCAGCTCTGCCTCCGGATCATCCAATTTTGAACTGCAGTTGTCTGCCTTAGTGGATGCTTGTTCCTTGTGATAGTTGGTAAGGAAATCCTTCAGATTGCGGATAAGGTAGGTGAGTTGCAGGTGCTGGTCAACAGCAAAGCTACGCAACGTGACATGGGCCTGCATAAAGAAGAGCTTGTTTTGCCCTCCGCTCGACGCAAAAACCTTTGGATTCATTGTCTCCTTGATAAAACTTGAGCGCGTCCCAACTGACCAGTTGGAATGCATGTATGTGAGCACAATCCACATCAAGATCCAAAATGCTGATTCAAGGTTGTGCATGGGGAGATGAGGGGTGTTGGGAGTAGAAACAAGTTCCGCTGCCATGAATTGCCAGGTTCCCTGGTGGGAATATACGTCAGACATCAGGAGCCATGCTGCTTCGTACGATTTACTTACAGTGCATGAGTACCGATGTGCAATAGTGGGCTTGTTCTTAGGACGACGAAGCCTGCTGAGATCCCAATTGATGAGTATGCTGCTGGTTGAGTCTGAGCTGACAATCAGGATATTCCCAACACTGATATCACGGTGGAGAATGCCAGCCTTGCAAGCAGCTTTGTGGGCTATAACATCAGTTAGTTATGTTCCCAAGCAGATAGCAAACAGCAAACTTACCAACCATAGCATCACGTACTGCTGTTACGAACTCGTAGCTGCATTTGAAGCTTTGCAGGGGACGGCCGATAGTATCCAGAACCAAGCGGTAATGTCAATGAGGCATGAAGTGAGCCAAAGGGTGAGGTGACAAATATTTGCCATTGTACTCATGTGTCTGGGAAGAATGATAGTAATCATCCCCGATATCTGCAGCCAGAAGACAATGGGGAATGTTGGGAACGAAGTGGTCATGGAGCCTCTGGTAAATGTGGCCTTCTGGTGAGATATCGGGTAATAAGACCCACCAAGAGTCTTTCAAGAGGATGTGTTTCCCCTGATCGACATCGTAAGCAATTGATGTCCGGGTCCAGCGACCTGCCGGGACATCGGGGCAAGAACACAGCGCAGCGATGATATAGCGACTCAGTTTGTGTGGTGAAGAGCAGTTGGGGATAGATAGAGATACGAGTGATGTAACGCCTGACAATTCCTCGAGTTCCCGAGCCTTGGACTCTTCATCTTCGCTGGGAATGCTAGCAGAAATATCGTGGCCATGAGCCTGACAACCTGCGTCTTTGAAGCGAATAAGGAAATCTAGAAGGTAAGAGTCATGGACATGACTTATTGGCACAGTGACAACTGCCCCGCCCCGATCCCAACAGATCAATCAAGAATACTCCTGGAAAATGAGAATGAGAAAGATGTGTGTGCAGTACTGGGCACTAAGTATCAAAGTAGCATAGGCAGTAATCTGCCCTGCCACCATGCGACCCTTGGCCAAGTTGTTAAGAAAGGGGCTCTGACCCAGGGCCAGTGCGGCCAATGTGCCAGATTGTGTGTCCGGTGCTGTAACCAATGTGCCAGATTGTGTGTCCAGTGCTGGGACCGATGTGCCAGATTGTGTGTCCGGTGCTGTGACAAACTCGCCAGGAGATAACTGTGTAAATGGGTCAAAATCTGACAATGTTTTGAACTCAATGAGGAATTCGACGAGAAGGGGCCTGAATTTCTTTTGGTGACCGCTACCCACATTATAGATGGAACAGTCAGGTTCACAAATGAAAGGGAACTTCGAGTTGGACAACTGTTCTCTCGAGCGGGATGTATCGATCAAATCCAGGCCTGGGAGACGTGGGGAAGCGCTTTGGAGCTGGAATAAATCAGTCTCTCGAAAAGAGGGATAACAGGTTGGGGCAGACGTACAAAAATGGGATACATTTCGGCTTCAGAAGCCACTTGAGTCAGCCTAGTGAACACTCCTGGTTCAAGAGAAGAGCTGGAGCTGGGCAGGTTGTTTGGAAGAAAATGATCCAGAAAATCTTGGGGGGGCATCGGGCCAATAAAATAAGGGGCCATCTCTTGGGAGAGCCGTTGACAAACCGATGTTCTATCCTCAAATTTGTGAACAAACTGGTTGGTAGTTGAACTGCACGTGTGCACAGGAGTTTCTGGGATCACAAGTGGGCCTGGGGGAGGAGTTTTGCTCATGACTGGCAGCAAGAAGGGGGCAGGAGGCACTAGGAGGCAGGACAGGACAAAAAAAAATGATGAGAGTAGGACTTAGCCAGCTCAGCCACTTGCAGCGGACACAAAGCCGGCTCATTGGCAGTTGACTAAAATAGTAGCTCAGACAACACAAAGCTTGGCTTGGCGGGTATTGGCGCCGACTGCAGCTCCAGCTTCAGCCGAGAATTAGCTGGAGCTGCCGAAACACTAGATGGCGATGACAATAACTCGAATGCAAATGCATTAGCTGCAAACACATTGCAAATCCTTTAACTGCAAATGCGAACACTGCCATAACTCGAACGCAAATGCATGAGCCACAAATGCCAATGCTGCTAAAGTCATGCTGCAAATGCAAATGCAAACATCAACACCGCAAACACATTAGCCATCAACGTAAACACCATCAATGCAAATGCCAACAACGCCAAAGTAACCCCGCAAATGCCAACATCAACATCGTAAATGCAGTAGCTGCTAACACATTTGCTGCAAATGCAAACCCTGTGCAAATGCCAACATTGCAAAGCAAATGCTGTCAACGCAACATGGATGCATTTGCTGCAAACACAAATGCAAATGCGAGCACTACTAATGCGACTGCCGCTAACCCAACAGATATGCAAACACTGTGAATGCTGCCAATGCGACTGCCGACAATGCTAACACACATAATTCCAACCACTGCCAACACCAATGCAAACGCAAACGCTGTGAATGCCACCAACACAACACGATGCAACCATTGCCAATGCAAGCACACAAACACGAATGCCGCCAACACCAAGACATGCAACTGCAACTGCTGCCAACACAAACATGCAAATGCTGCGAATGCAACATAACCTGATGCATCATTTTGTGTGAACATGTGTCTGGGCTCATGGAGCCGGCATGTTCTATTGTAGTAGTAGAGTCTTTGTAGTACATAGAATCTTTGGAAAAAATTATTATGGGTAGTACCGTGGTGTGTGTGTGACACTGCATATGTTTAATGTGGGTTTATACCCCTACCCATGGAGGGTATGGTGTTGGCAGGTACGGGTATGGTTATGGAAAACCATACCCACAGTATACCCGTGAAATACCCTAAGTCTACTCACCTTGTACATCCCATGTTTGGGTTCTGGTGTTGCCGGAATATGAGTAAACCATTCGACGTATGCAAGGTGCTTTGGCGGTGTTGTGCCCAGGACCTTGGGAATAACCCGACTTGGAATTTGGAACACAACCCGAACCTGGGCGATTCGGTAGCCTGAGAGCATGTTACTTAGATCTAAATTTTCATACAAACTCTAATTACCTTGTCCCCTGCCCTGAACAAGAACAGTGTCGAAACGTGCTGGGATGATCCGCCCATGTGGGTCCTTTTGCTCTGGCCAAATGTGGACAGCATTGATGATCTCAGATTCTTGAACTCTGCTGCTGGTGAATTTGATATGGTGAAAAACTGGGACACTTTGAAAGGGAAGGAGTGTGTCTCCTGCATGTGCACACAAGGCACACCCTGAAATCCCCGGATGGTTAAGAGAAGTGATAAAGTCTGCTAGAGCATCCTTAAAATGGAGGGCACCATACAACCAAGATATGTCACGCAATGACACAGCCTTCTTTGAGGGATTTTGTGCCATTTTGATTGGTTGAGGAGGTGTGCATGGAGGTCCGATCGGTGTCTGAGTCCAAAGGTTTTTTTGACGATTTAGCCTCAAGTCAATAGTTGCAAGATGTTGATGCACCTTCTCGCAGCACTCCAGCCATGTTGTCATCTGAGCATATTCCCCCTTGTGGTTTGTGGCATGGTAGGCTTCCTTTGCAAGATCAATGTGAAGTCATTCAGACTGTTCAGTATTATAGTTATCTGTTGTACCGAACAGACGGATTGAAGCAGCATAGTGGAGGAGGCTATGCAGTTTAGGGATGTTAAAATTCTCCCGGATGCCGAGATCAACAAAGATAGCTTTATTGTCATGAAATGCTGCAAGGCACTCCTCCAGGCAATGAAGGGTGTCACTAGTATGGGACTGGAACTGAGCCAGGAAGAGGAAATCTAAAAGAGCATGGGTAGCTTTGACCATGTGCGATGAATCCAGACCACCAGGCACAGGTAGATCAACAATAAGCCTGAGGAGAATGCTGCACATCTTCTTGTGCTCGTGGCCCGATACCCACGACAGCATGGTAATGCCCTTTGTAAACAGGAGTATTTTGTGATTGGGTGGAATAATTTTGCACTGTGTGTCAATCACTGTAGGCCCAAAGATGCCGACTAGCCAACTGATCAAATGCTTCATCATGCCCTGAAGCATTTGATGAAGTATATCAGGTGTTATTGAAAGAAAAATGTCAGCTAGTGGAAACATTTCCCAGAAAGGATGGTATACGGGTTTCAGACCAGCTTTGCGGCAAGCCAGATGGAAGGTATGCACATCCCCATCTGCCAACTGATATGTGTCAATCACCGAATGCTGAATGTGCAATGGGAAGTGTTGGGATTTGCCAAGTTGACCAGGGGTGACTAGACATTTAGGGCACCGCCCATTGAACATGCAAGTGACCAGTGCCTGCTCGGGATAGTCACCAACAAAGATGGCAAAGATCAGATGGCACTGGCACCAGACACCATCTCCACTCATCATTGCGACCCCATTTTCTCTGACAGATGCAATCGGACCTAGTACATTACACATGCAGGAGTGAAAGAGGTTGGCCAGGGCATGACAGCAACCAGCTTTGTTGCCCATGCTGGTTAGCTTGGTCGTTGGAATGTAGCTAATGAGGATTTGGGCATGGCACAATAGTTTTCAGCAGAGCTCCTTAGGTATGTTTCCGATCATGAGATATATCAGATATGCCATTTTGTCTCTGAACAGAGTTAATTGAGTCTTGTTAGTCGATACAATCACTGGGATGATTGTACCCCCTGGTCAATGTGCATCTAGGTGTTCCTACAACAAATGTTTAGTAACAAGTTTGATCCAAATATAGTAAAAATACCTGGACTGTCCACCACCAGTCACCTGTATATAACTCGTTGTAGATGCGGGAAGTGCATGCAGCACTAGTATAGTGTTGCTCTGGTGCAAATGCCATGGCCTGAGCAAAATTGGGATCACTGTAAAGTGATTGGATACATTCCATAATATCCCTGCAATAGAATTCCAGTTGCTCATCCCCAAGTATCAGTTCCTTGCATTGAAAAGGAGGCTGCCCAGGTAACTTGTTGTTGATCACATCGTGAAGGGCTTTGACAGAGCAATATGAAAGACCAAGTTTATCTACAATCTTGGTCCTCAAATTAGTGATATGAAAACCAAATAGAGATAAGCACATACCTCTGGAATTGCTAGCAGATCCAACACTGCCAATAATGAAGGGCTGTGCATTTTGGCCCAATGTGCAAATAACCAGTTGCACTGTGATATGAATGGGGACCAGACTGGGTCACCAGACACACCCTGTGATGACCCATTTGCCAAAGACCTGTGTGACATGCTGGAGATTGGGGCACCTGTGCTAGGAGAAGGGAAGCAGTCAACAACCACTTCTGACATTGCCTCTGAATTGCCTGTCTCCATACCACTCAATTGTTGTTCAGGAGGACTTGGCCCATCTGGTACCTCATTGACAGTATGTTGATCGGGGGTGGTTGTGACAGAAAATTCGCTATCATTTCGTACAAGATCCTCAAAGGTGTCTGTGTTGGTGACATCGGCGGGGTCAGGACCTTCATGTGAATTGCTGTTATGGCTCTACGGGCCATTCACAGTACCGGGTAATGTTCTATAGTTCTATGATTGTTAGTAGTATTGGACATTTGGTTAGGAATTGATGGGTGTGGTTAACAGCTAGAAATGAATAGACAACAAAGGTAGGGAGTGACGAATCGAAGGTAGACCCAAAGGATACGGCAATCCAGAGGTGAGGCTTGTATGCAACGAATTAGGAAAAGAGTAGATCACTACATGGCTGATGGTGATCCATGACAAGTGGGACATGGGCCGACGAGCAGCGAGGCGGGCCAGGGACCACTTCGAGTATGAATGCAGTAGAGTTGGTCTGAATGGAAGGTCCGGGCTGGGGCACATGATGATTACTGCTTTAGGACTAACTAGCAGTAGGCATCTTAGTTTATAGCACTAAGCAGGCATATGAATGCTCTCAGCGACGAGCCGAGTGCGAGCAAGGTGAGGAGATGAGAGGGGAGATCTTAAGGCAGACACTTAGGCTGGCACTAAGTGAGGAGGGACAAATGACAATGTAGATTGGATACAAAGTCGAGCTTAAGGCTCAACTGTCTACTAAGGCAGCCTTATATACAGGAGAACCAGGCAACTACTACTAGTAGGGTGGAGTCATAACAAGTCCTAGTAGTGGTAGTATCAGTAGCATACAGTAGCTATCATAGGGCACACAGTTACACATGGTATTGGTACTCAAGGCAGCACATGGCAGCACATATCAGTACATCAGGCAGGAGTGGCAACACAAAGGCAATACGTATAGTAATCAGTCTGAAGTAGTGTTGCAGCAGCTCTGGAGCTGGAGCTAGCTGAGAGCCGAGCCGGTTACTAGCCAAATCTTTTCGCATGGAATATAGCCAAGCTCCGGCTAATTTGTAAAAAGCCTAGCTGCGCCAGTTTATGGCTCCTTGCATGGCTCCACCGGCTCCACCGGCTCACATGTGGCTCAGCTCTCGAGCCTCACAAGCTGGCATATCACACATGTATCCTTTGCATAGCAAACACCCCCAATGCTCCCATAGTGATGGGCCTTGGACTTCTCTGCCCCATGCCTCTCAGTTAACCACAGGGTCCAGCACAGAGTCGAACATGAACAGAAACTATGGGCAGCCTCCATCTGTGACAACCAAACCATCTCACCATCTTTGCGCGTGGCTTCAAGGCAAACTACATGGCAAGCCAGATGTCATTGCACCCCCCAATGCACTCAAATGCACTTACCCTTCCTGCGCTCCCAAACAGGGAACTCGCCCTGGTCATCAAAGGAGCATGTGGAGACTCGAGACATGCATCTGCCACCCTCATCTGCCTCATCATGGGCCATACCTTCATAGGTTCATACACTGCCCGCTTCCACCCCCGCAAATCTACGAACTGCCCATGCTGTGGAGTCAATCCACAAACAGTGGCACATGTCATCAGATTCCCCTGCTTCGCAAGAGCGAGAGCCGCCAACCTCTCTCTGACACCCCCAACATCTCATTATCTACCCTCTTCAGCACCAAAGAAGGTGGCAAGGTCCTCCTGGCATTCCTGGAGGAGACTAAGGCATGCTTCAAGCCTCGGGAGGATGTTTTCAATCCAGGATGATTGTCCCGGTCCCCACCGTCCCCGCCCAATCTGCACACTTGTATTTCATACACCCTGTCTTCTCACTACCATATCCTTAATGAATTGCCCAAAAATCGAAATTTTAAAAGCATTGTGTCGGTCATGATACACCTAGCATATCTGCTTTTTTTGTTGCATGTATAATACAAGTTCGAAAAAAAAAAAAATTCACTACTGCCATTGTATTGATGCTGCACTTGCCCTTGGAAATGAGCGAATGTTGCAGCATTCTAAGGTATCTGTATGACAGGGTTTTCTTTTTCTTTTTGCATCGCACCTCAGGGTGCAGAACTCCATATAGCAGGCAGAATATTACTTCCCCTTGATCCTTATGCCAATAACGTCTTTACAATGCCGCGGGGGTTTTCTATTACAATACATTCGTCTCTTACACATACAGCATGGTACTACAACAGGGCTGCATTGATATGGCATAATATAGTGCTGATGAAGTTCAGATACAGTGTGCAACTAAAAAATTAGAGTACACGATACTGACCGCAGGGAAGCACAATACTGTAGAGGAGAGTCCAAATGACAAAAGAAAGGGGCGAGAGACGTTGGCAATACATGGGAATGATGGGATTAAGACATTAAGGTTGCACGAGAGGTACCCACATTGCCGGGTCTCTGTCTATGTTAGGAGATGGTGACAACGGCAGCTATAGTGCTTTTGAGTTCGCTTCCAACAAATTATCAAAGATCACATACCTGCAAGTACCTTTCTATGAATGACAACCCTATTGGCCAGTGACGAGTAAGGGCTCGGCCTGTGTTGTCAGTGGCATCTGATTGAGCGGCATTATGCACTGCACGAGGAGGGAGTGCAGGTACCGATAGTCTGGTTTGTCTTCAAAGTCAAGGGACTGTATGTGCTGAATAAACTCAACAAACGGTTGCGGCATACCCTTACAAAGAGTCTGGGCCATTGTCACTTGCTTTAACTTCAAAACTTCATCATGACAGACTTGACCGGGATGGACAGCAATGCCTTGCCAGGGTAGCCGTCCCTTCACTAGATAAACAATGGTGTATGCCAACGACTCCAGATCGTTGTGTCGCGATTGTGTTTGTCCGAGATGACTGTTGATCGACAAATAATGGACGGTGCCAGTGATGTTGAGTCCTGTGACTTGTGTGATGTGTTTACATGTGGCTGGGTTGCAGAAGAGCCGAGTGAGTCCAAAGTCAATAAGAAAGATTCGGCTCGACCTGTCACCAGTACCTGTCATGAAATTGTCTGGCTTAACATCAAGATGAACATAATGGTAATCATGCAATGACTTGAGAACTGCAAGCTTAGAATGAGATGTGAATAAAAGCATACTTTGAGCAAAGGGAGAAAATACCATCTGTTTTGCATAAGCGAATACGGTGTTGGCATTGAGCATGCTCAGTTGTGCCACCTCCTCCAATGTGTGCCCAAGGCAGCTGAGCACCATAACATTATATCACCCTTCCATCCCATACCAAAGCATCTTGGGAATTCCATGGATTCCTGAAATCGCCCGATAAACGTTGTGTTCGCGCTCAAGCTTTGAGCCCCATTCCAGGGCAACCTCCAGTTTTATGGCTACATCTCGCCCTTTCTTGATGTCTTTTGCCAGATAAACCATTCCTAAACAGAATGAGGTAGGTATGATGGCCCAGATGGCCCTCAGATTGATGTACTGAAAGTCTCAGCACCGAGTAGGTCTCCCACTCGATACCTAGTGTTGCTGTGGCTCAAGCTGGTCACTTTCAGGAAATCAACATAACTTATTTGAACAATTATGTAAAATCACGAAAATATTTGTGTAGGTAGATTATCCAAAAAGCCGGGGGGTCACTTAAGACGATTTTCGAATCCAATGGGCTGTTCAGCCGCAATTTGATCAGCTTGGTTTTGGTTGAAAAAGAGCTGAAAACAAAGCTGATCAAATTGCAGTTGAATGGCTCCTCAGATCCGAAAATCTTCTTAAGTGACCCCCCGGCTTTTGGGATAATCTACCTACACAAATATTTTCATGATTTTACATAATTTTGTAAATAAGTTATTTTGATTTTCTGAAAATGACCAGCTTGAGCCACAGCAACACTAATACCTACCACCTACTTGTACAATATCCAGGGTCTCAGCTTGGGCACCAACCATTACAAGTTGTCCAGGCATTAGGTCAAAGGGGCAAATAAAAAACTGGTAGGGTATCTCAGTTGAATTGAGGGAGCATGACGTGTGTGAGGAATCAACAAAGAGTGGTTTGAACTCAGACTCAGACATTCCTTTCCCTTTTTTGGGAGTGTCTCAGGTCTTTATGGAAATGCATGCAACACAAGGGACTAAAGTATTGCAATTGTAAAAGTGCAGGTGACATGAGGGAACTAAAGTACACGAACAATGACAAAAACATGAGTAGCAACGATATGATGAGCATGACAAGCTTATTCGTCATCGTCTTCCGCACTGTCATCGTGGAACTCATCCTCATCCTCACCGTTGTTGCTGTCATTGTCATCTCCATCACTGCCATTGCTGCCATCATTGTCATCTCCATCATTGCTATCTGATAGTGCATGCAGTAAAGCATCAGTAGTGGCCTGGCGATCCCTGGTGAGCAAGTGCACAAGTAGATCCTTGGTATTGCCTGTGTTCCCCACCCTCTTCATATTGCTTAGCGCCGTCTGCCAACCACCGGTGAAGTTGAAATGCTCTTTCTTGAGCGAAAACTTCAGAGTTTGCAATGCCTCCATCAACACCAGGTGGATGCAGTTGCATTTCAGAGTGTCGGTTTCCTTTGCAGATGAGAAGATGCGCTCGCAGGGAACAGAAGATGCCTGGATCGGGAGATAATCCAGGGCAATTCTAAACAAAGTTGGAAACTCTGCCTTGTTGATCTGTATTGTTCCAATCAGCATTATTTATCCTCATTAATGTGAGTATGGCTCACCTCCCAAAAATGAAGAATGTCTGTCTCAAGTGGGGAAGGCAAGGCAGCCATATATCTGTTGAATTCCTCCTGAACAGTTCCCTGGCATGGGGACACATCGACATTGTCAAGTAAGTTGTCTACCATGTGATTACTAGGGAGGAGCAGGGGTTTTGTAACCTGTAGGGGTTATGGGTACGGGTAGCCACGGGTACAGGTACGGGTCACGCTGGTGCTACCCATGACCCTTGCCAACCCGTCACTATATGTGCTCACCCTAACTCCTTGCTCTTTTGTCTCTCCAACCAAATATTTATTTACTCTTTTTTTACCTCTTCCTAGCCCTCATGTCATCGAGTGTGTCGCCGATGTACCAGTCTCACGCGCTCAAGTCCTTTTCCTTCCGTTTCCGTACTGTTCTGGCTCAATTTTCATGGACCAAATAGGCCAAATAAAGGCAAACTCGAACATTCTGCTTTGAAATCGAACTCGTTAACTCAAGCTGTCTCTCACCTCCCTGGCCCCTGATGATAACGCAAAGGCTGCAAACACAGACGCAAATGGCGCCACTGCAAATTCTGCCAACCAAATGATGCTATGCAAATACAAACGTGTGCCAACGCAACATGCACGATGCTGATGCAACACGAATGGCGCCAACGCATCACGAATGGCACCAACGCATCATGAATGGTGCCAATGCAACACGAACAGTGCCAACACAAACACGAACGCAAACACACACAAGTCCGAATGCGAATGCAATTGCCGCCAACCCAACACGAATGGCACAAACACAATTCGAATGGCAGAAGTCCAAACGCAATCACGATTGCCGCCAACACAACTCGAACAGCGCAAATACAAATGCGAATGCACACAAGTACACACACGAACGCATGCAAATACAAACACAAACGCACACAAGTACACACACGAACGCATGCAAATACAAACGCAAACACATACAGATACGAACACAAACACGATTGCCACCAACCCAATGCGAACGGCCCAAGCACAAACGTGAACGCACGCAAATACAACCGCAAATGCACACAAATATGAATGTGAATGGCGCAAACACAATACAAATGGCACAAGCACGAACGCGAACGCACTCAAGTCCAAATGCAAACGTGATCGCCACCAACCCAATGCGATTGCTGCCAACCCAATGCAAACGCCTCCAACACAAACGCAAACACAAGTGGAAGTCCGAATGCAAATCCAACTGCGAACGACACCGACACTGATGCCAACACCAAAGAGGCCAACCACATAGGTACCATCATATCCATTAGCTCCTGCACTCAAAGGAGCCCGCAATTGCAGGTCTTCTTAGATGCAGGAGCTGATGCTCTTATGATATGTACACTGGGAGATAGCAGGTTACCCGTACCCGCCTGACCCATGGGTTGCAGGTACGGGTAAGCGTGGGTATGGGTATGGGTACACTCAAAAGTACCTGTGGGTTACCCGTGCTCTTCCCTACACTCAACTCCCTATAGTCGCCTGTGCAATTAACTACATGAAAGCCTGCTTCGTCCCCCAAACCCATAATGTCCCGAGACCAGTCCACCGTGACCAGTACTACATCAGACGAATAACATTTAATACCCCCGCTTCCAACCCAAACTTGGCCAAAGTCCCACAAGAATACCATATGCATGGAAAGGTGTTTAGTGAAGAAGCCTCCCAATGACTTCTGGCACATACCATATGGGACCACACAATTGAACTACTACCTGGCACACCACATACCCTACCAGGGCGCCTCCTCCCCCTCATGCAAGAAGAACTTAAAGAAGCCGATAAGTTCTTCCAAGAGCATCTCGAGAGAGGCACTATACGACCATCCGACTCCCCTTACTGTGCCAACTTCTTTTTCGTCAAAAAGAAGGACAGAAAACTACACCCTGTACAAGACTATCGACCAGTGAACAAATGGACTGTCAAAGATCGCACAGTATCCCCACTCATTTTCCAAACCATTGACCAACTCAGCGGTTGCACCCTCTTCACCAAATTCGACATTTGCTGGGGATACAACAACATTAGAATCAAACAAGGAGACAAATGGAAAGCAGCCTTTCTCACTCCACAAGGGCTTTTTGAACCAACGGTCATGTTCTTCGGACTCACCAACTCACCAGCAACATTCCAAAGGATGATGAATGTCATCTTTAGACCGGAAATCGCACAACGATGGCTCTCGGTATACATGGACGATATACTAATCCACACTAAATGGAGAGAAGGGGAGACCGAAGAAGAACACGTAAAACGACACCATGATTACACTCACCATATCCTACAAAAACTACAAGAAAACAACCTATACCTTAAACCCGAGAAGTGCTCCTTTGAACAAAAAGAAGTGGACTACTTAGGAGTCGTCGTAGGAGGCCAAACCGTCAAAATGGACCCCAAGAAGCTACAAGGAGTAGCAGACTACCCACCTCTGACCACACCTATGGAAGTACATAAATTCCTAGGCTTCACAGGCTACTACTGCTATTTCATCCCAAATTACTCCAAAATCGCTCAACCCTTGCTCGACCTAACAAAGAAAACCACCACTTGGGAATGGGGAAATCCCCAGATCATGGCATTCGAGGAACTAAAAACTAGGATGTGTATGAACCCCGTCTTAGTGCAACCAGACTTCAAGCGTCAATTCGTACTCCAATGCAACGCCTTGGCATATGGTGTAGGAGCTATACTCTTGCAGTGGGGTGACAACGACACACCCTCACTCCAAAAACGACAAAAACCAGTCCTACACCCCATAGCTTACTACTCAGCGACCTTCACCCCCACCAAAAGGAACTACGACATATACGAATGAGAACTCCTAGCAATCATGAAAGCATTGGCACACTGGCGACCATACCTAGGATGGACCAAAGAACCCTTCCTCATCAAGACCGACCATGCAAACCTTCAATACTGGAAATCACTGGTGAAAGGTTTGGGCGAGCTGGTACTCGGAGGCGACGGGCCGGGTGACCAAGGGACGAGCCGGACGTTGGTCCAGATAGAAATCCTAGAGCGCGAGAGTGAACGAGTGAGGTAACCTCTTAAGGACCTCTTGAGTGGGGAGCTAGTGCTGGCAGACAAAGGAGTAAAGGGAGAGGACAACTTGGATGGATGTTATTCGCAATGTAGAGTAGCTATTTATACAAGTATGCTACATTGTAGGTAACGCAAGAGCAAATAAAGGATACAGGGGCATTGGAGTAAAGGTGCGAAATGAAAGGGCTTTTCTTATGGAGCAGAAGTAGGGGTCAAGCGTATAGGAGCTCGGAAAATGGGGAATGTACGATATGAACGGTAAAGCAGGGAATGATAGCGCTACTATTATTAAGATGGACAGAAAATTGAAACAAAATTACGATTACAAGGCGTTTTCTCTTCCGGACATGGATCCGCATTCTTCCTATATTTATTATGACGTTCTTGATGATTTGGGATGACGTTTGTGCGATGGCGGTGCAGAAGCGGGTCGTGCTTGCCGCATTCCAGCACTCCCCCTCAAGCGCGCCCGATTCCTAGGTTTTGGGTGTGCATGGCGACTTTGAATTTAGGCAGGGGTTTGGTTAAGATGTCCGCTGCCTGGTCCTCGGTTGGGCAGTATTCCATAGTGATCTGTTTTTCAGTTATGGTCTGGCGGATGAAATGATACCTGATGTCGATATGTTTGGTGCGGGCGTGGTAGTTGTCTTGCGTAGCAAGATGGAGGGCGGCCTGGTTGTCGCAGAGGAGTATAGTTGGGGAGTGTTTTGTTCCGAATAGAGGGGTGATGAGTCAGCGCAGCCAGATGCATTCTTTGGCTGTGTGTGTGGCGGCTACGTACTTGGCTTCGGCTGTGGACAGAGTAACTAGTTCTTGTTTCTTGGATCGCCAGGAGATTGCTCCGCCGTCTACGAGGAAGACGAAGCCTGAAATTGTGTGGCGATGTGCTTGTGATGCGCCGTCAGCGTCCATGTAGCCAATGAGGTCGTGGCAGTCGTTTCCGTATGTGAGTGCATGGTCATTGGTGCCGGAGAGGTAACGGAAGATTCGTTTTACCGCCTCCCAGTGTGCTTGGCCAGGGTTGTTTAGGAATTGCGAGAGTGTTGAGATTGCGAAGGTGATATCGGGGCACGTGGCTACGGCAACGTACATGAGGCTACCCACAGCTTCGCGATAAGGGACTTTGGCCATATAGGCCGCTTCGGTGGTATCTGCGGGTGAATCTGCTTTTGAGTAATTTGCGCCAGGGACAATGGGAGTGGCGCAAGGTTTAGCGTTGCCCAATGCAAAACGATTTAGGATGGTGTTGATGAACGTGGTCTGGCTTAGGGAGATAGTGCGGGCGTCGCGATCGCGGGTGACCTTGATTCCGAGCAGCCAATGGATTGGTCCTAGGTCTGTGAGTGAATGGATGGCGTTTAGCCGCTGCTTATACTCCGTGATGAGCTCCTTGGAGCTTCCAGTAATCACGCAGTCGTCGACATGAATGGCTAGGATTGTGATGTGGTCGCCATTGCGTGCGTAGAATACTCCTGGGTCTGCCTCGCTCATGAAAAAGCCAATGTCAGCTAGGGCTTTGCAGAGCGTAATATACCATTTCCGTCCAGCCTGTTTTAGGCCGTACAACGCCTTTAGTAGGCATTTGACAAACTCCCCCTCATTCTCATATCCCGGCGGGGGTTGCATGTAAATGTCTTCGTCGTCGTTGAGTTCTCCATTGAGGTATGCGCCATTGAAATCGAACGTGTCTATGTCCCAGTCGTTACGTGTGGCCATAGCTAGGATGAGTCAGAAGCTCGCGAGGCGCGCGACGGGTGAATATGTGTCGAAGTAGTCGACGCCGAATCTCTGAGTGAATCTGCGGGCGACGAGGCGGGCCTTGTACTTTTCGATGGTGCCATTGGCCTTGCGTTTGATGCGGAAGACCCATTTGCTGCCCACTATGTTCTTTCTGGTTGGGTGTGGTACAGTCTCCCATGTTCCGGCGTTCTTGAGAGTTTCTATCTCGCGATCCATCGCTTCCTGCCATTTCGGCCAGTCAGGGCAAGATCGCACTTCTGCTAGCGTTTTCGGGTCGTCATTGGCTTCGCTGATTGCGGCCTGCATAAGTTCTTTGCAATCAGTGAGATAAGCGAAATCATTGGTGTCATACACGGCCGAGGCACTGGGTCCTGGCCAATCGGGGTGGTACCAGCGGCATTCCGCTTCGCTTGGTGTGTGCGAGGGGGAATCCTCTATGTCATGCCCGATGGCACTGCCTTCTCCAGTAAGGATTCGTCAGACGTGTTGTGATGGTTTGGAGAGGTGGGACGATCGGCGCAAAGGTTGTTCTTGCTGTTTGCCTTTTCGCTTGGGTGGTGGCTTTGCCATGACGGGGCTCGGAAGTCTTTTTTCCTCCTCTGGCATTTCTTCTTCACCGCTCTCGGTGGCATAAGGTCGTTGTGGTGCGGATGGTGGAGGTAGCGTGGATGGTGGCTGAGGCGTAGATGGTAGGGCGCCAGGGACAGTCGGTGATGGTGGTCTGGGAATGACTGGTGCTGGTGGCACTGGTGGTGCTGGCGGTGCTGGCAGTGGAGGCGCTGCGATCGGCGGGGCGAGTATTTGTTGCCTGAGTGGTTGGGGTGCACTGGGATATAAAGTGAAGGTAGGTGAGGCAAACTTGACGTTGCGTTTGACTGAGACCGAGTTTTTACATCGCCAGTAGATGCGGTGGGCATGTTGGCTGTTGGGGTCATAACCTACCCAATTTGCCTCCAGTCCGCGTGCATCTAGCTTAGATCCGGTGCCTGAGTGTACCCAGACGACTTGTCCCCATTCAGGGACACCAGACAGGTTGGGTTTCGTACCCGTTAGCTTTTCCAAGGGCGTGGTGTTATTGCCTAGAGCCCTAGTGGACGTCCTGTTCTTTAGCCAGACAGCAAAGTTGAGTGCTTCACCCCAGAGACTCTTTGGGAGTCCGGCCTGATGCAGCATGGCCCAGACTCGTTCCAGTAGTCGGCGGTTCAGTGATTCCGCCACTCTGTTATGCTGTGGGGTGTCATGTGTCGTGAGACGGCGTTCCGTGCCTTCCTGTTGCAAGAATTGAGTGAATGCTCGCCCAGTGTATTCGCTGCCTCTGTCAGATCTCAGTGCTTTGATTGTAGTTCCGTGTTGCGTCCGAGCCCAAGCAGTGGATGACTTGTACGCCTCTAGAGTCTGGTCCTTAGTCCGTAGCACCTCGATGCGTGTGTAGCGTGTACAATCATCTGTGAATGTCACGTAGTATTTGCGGCCTCCCAGAGTAGCTATTGGTGAGGGTCCCCATAAGTCAGTGTGTATCTCGTCTCCGAAGTGGGATGCAGGAGTGGTCGTTCGTTCGCTGGTGATGGGCTTTCAGGTCATCTTAGCATATTCACACGACTCACAGATGATTGGTGAACCGTCGTCAACTATGCGGATGCCCGCAATTGCGCCATGTAGGACAAGGCTGCGAATGCTGTCTGCTGATATGTGCCCAAGACGCCGGTGCAAAGAGTGAATATCAAGATGTTCTATTTGATGCGAAACCTCTGCTATGTACGAGTGTTCCACCTTATACAACCGATTTGAGCTCGCGGGGATGTCGCCTATCATTTTGCCGGATTTGTTTTTGATTTTGCAAGACTTGTTATCGAAGCTGACTTGGTAACCGGTGCTGGTGATTCTTCCTATCGATACGATGGTCAGCGCCATCTCAGGGGCGTGTAAGGTGTCGCGTAGGGTGACAGGCGTCGTGGTACTCCCATTTGGGACGTCGATCCAAAGGTCGCCTGTGCCTATTGCATAGAAAGTACGTTTGTTAGCAGCTGTGATAGGGCGTGGAGAGATGGATCGGTAGTTCACAAAACGGTGATGGAACGGGGACATGTGGCGCGAGGCCCCAGAGTCATAAAGCTCCATCTCGACGTTTGGTGGGTAAGGCTCTGGTCTCCCGGCACTGTAGGCGGTCTGCGGGATGGGGATGTCGATGGATACAGTGGTAGGGAAGTCATTTTCGATTTCTTCGATGGCTGTGTAGGTCGTTTTGGTGTCGTCGATGTAGTCGATGATGATAATGATGGAGTCCTCGGAGCTTTTGCTGTCTATGTTGGAATATTCATCGTCCACGTCATTCTCGGTGTCGCTGCTGCAGTCCATGCGGTCGTCTGTGTCACTGGAAGTGCTGTACTCAGCAGAATAGATGGGATGGGCAGGACAAAAGTCCTCCTTGCAGTCCATTGCGACCCATGCTTCGATGTCGGTGCTAGCGGAATTTGCGTTGTCGTTGTTCGTTTGGTTGTTGTCGCGGTTACGGTTGCGGCCACGGCCACAGTTGCTGGTGCGCTTGCTGTTTGGGCGCCGAGGCGGGCGCTGTCCTTCCTTGCCGCCTCCTTTGGCCCAGCACTCGGACTTGTAGTGCCCCTTTCTGTGGCAATTGTAGCATTCTATATTGGACTTGTCTCGTTTGTCGTTTGCCGCGAATGCTTCGTCGGGTTTAGGCTTGCCCGATTTGATGACGCGGTGGT
This sequence comes from Russula virescens, assembly GCA_003316435.1. Classification (NCBI taxonomy): domain Eukaryota; kingdom Fungi; phylum Basidiomycota; class Agaricomycetes; order Russulales; family Russulaceae; genus Russula; species Russula virescens. The sequence goes on from QFEY01000023.1 coordinate 28,813, forward strand.
CGTATTCGTCACTGACAAGTTTGGTAACGTTTTCAGGGGTAATGGCTGTGCCTGTCATGTCAGCTGCCACATTTATGGCGCTAATCGTTCCTTCGTAGGACTGTGGAAGGGATCCCAATAGAATAGACGAGAACTCATCGTCGGTTATGTTTTTCCCCATTGCTGACAGTTGCTCCCTCATGCCGAAGAGATTGGTAAGGTGTGTGCGGATGTCGTCCTCATCGCCGCACTTAGTGTTTTGCATTTTGAGGCCTAGATCGACTGTGATCATCCTAGATCTGGACTGGTGGAGGGCCTTGAGGAGTTCCCAAGTTTCAAAAACGGTCGGTCGGTCCTTGATTCTACTAAAGATGTGGTCAGGGACTGATGCTGAGATCATTACGCTAGCTGAGGCCTCCTCAGCATCCCAGCGTTCCTGTGGCGTCAGGCCGTTGATATCTCCAGCATTGATGTATCGTTGTGGTACTGTGGCGCCTAGCAAGTGCTCCGACCAGTTACGTGAACGAAATACAAGTATCATACGGTCACGATACGTGACCCAGTTGAGGCCTTCAGCGCCTAGTTTTGGTATGCTCACCCGGAATTCGTTGCTCATTTTGGCTAGTGGTGATCCTAAAGTTTGTTGCAGTCGGTACTGAGGTAACTTTCTGGTTTAAAGTGCAGCGTCAGGGCCCATAACCTGGTGAAAGGTTTGGGTGAGCTGGTACTCGGAGGCGACGGGCCGGGTGACCGAGGGACGAGCCGGACATTGGTCCAGATAGAAATCCTAGAGCGTGAGAGTGAACGAGTGAGGTAACCTCTTAAGGACCTCTTGAGTGGGGAGCTAGTGCTGGCAGACAAAGGAGTAAAGGGAGAGGACAACTTGGATGGATGTTATTCGCAATGTAGAGTAGCTATTTATACAAGTATGCTACATTGTAGGTAATGCGAGAGCAAATAAAGGATACAGGGGCATTGGAGTAAAGGTGCGAAATGAAAGGGCTTTTCTTATGGAGCAGAAGTAGGGGTCAAGCGTATAGGAGCTCGGAAAATGGGGAATGTATGATATGAACGGTAAAGCAGGGAATGATAGCGCTACTATTATTAAGATGGACGGAAAATTGAAACAAAATTACGATTACAAGGCGTTTTCTCTTCCGGACATGGATCCGCATTCTTCCTATATTTATTATGACGTTCTTGATGATTTGGGATGACGTTTGTGCGACGGCGGCGCAGAAGCGGGTCGTGCTTGCCGCATTCCAGCAATCACCTCACAATTTAAATTGACAAACAGCAAGATGGCACGCTGACCTCCAAGAATATGACTACATAATTGAACATATACCCGGAAAAGACAACGAAGCAGCGGATGCCCTATCCCGACCACCAGGAACAGATCAGGGCACCAACGACAATCAAGGCGTCACAGTCATCCCACCAGAACGTTGCCGAACCACGCACAACACCCCTACCAGCACGATTCCTATCCCCGAAGACAACGAATCTCTCAAACATTTCTTAATGATCCTATACCATGACCATCCCACAGCAGGACACCCTGGAAGAGACGAAACACTCAGGAGAACCCAAGAAAAGTACCACTGGACCAGAATGAAAAACTGGATATCAGATTATGTCAAAGGATGTGCCACATGCCAACAAAACAAAATACAAACACATAAGACCAAAACACCACTTTACCACATTGGAACAGAAGAAGGAACACATCCATTCCAACACATAGCCATGGATTTAATCACAGGACTCCCACCATATCAAGGAAAAGATGCCATCCTCACTATTGTTGATCACGGATGCTCAAGGGCAGCGATTTTCCTACCATGCTCAACCACTATCACCGGCCCGGGAATTGCCCAGCTATACATGGATAACATTTTTCGCTGGTTTGGCATCCCCAGCAAGGTCATCAGCAACCAAGACCCTTGCTTTACATCCCATTTCAGCCGCCCCCTTGCAAAAAGGCTAGGAATGAATCAAAATGTCTCTACAGCATTCCACCCTCAAACCGACAGCCTGTCAGAACAAAAGAACCAATGGGTAGAACAGTACCTCCGACTAATGACATCATCGCACCCGGAACACTGGACCAAATGGCTATCGCTAGCTTCGGCAGTTCACAATAACCAAAGAAATGCCACCACCCAACTATTGCCCAATCAAATTCTCTTCGGCCATGAGGTCACCCTACTTCCCCCATCAATGCCACCATCAAATAACAAAACAGTCAAAAAGCGTATAATTCACCTCAAGGCATACCAAGAACAAGCCATTTCTGCCCTAAAGCAAATTGCTGAAGGATCGGCCGACCTACCGGCCCAATACAACACTGGAGATCCCGTATGGCTAGACGGCAAGAACCTGAAATTTCCCCATCAGAAAACAAAACTCTTACCAAAACAGTACGGCCCCTTTAAAATTGCTGCCCAAATATCCCCAGTTGCATACCAGCTCCACATACCTCTGACATGGACAATACATAACATATTCCACGCCTCCCTCTTATTGCCCTATCATGAAACGACTGCTCATGGCCCTAACTTTTCCTGTCCACCACCTGACCTTATCAATGGAGAGCCAGAGTACGAAGTGGAGCAGATAAGGAGCCATAGACATCATGGACAATCTAGGGCCCTCCAATATCTCGTAAAATGGACTGGATACCCCGAAAGTGACAACACATGGGAACCAGCTGACTCCATTCACACGCTGGCCCTCGTAAAACAATACCATCGCAAACGCCTGCTAGAAGTTATAAAAGCCCTCCTAGCCTGCCCACCAACTAGCATCATCCCACACTGGCACCCATCACCCCACACCCACCATCTCCGAACCATAAATTCACCCACAATCCCCAAAAATACTTCCAGTTCCAGCCCGCTCAACCCCTCCACCGTTTCACCTTCCACTTTCTCAATAAGGTTCCCCTGTCGCACGCCTCGCAGCACTCCTGCTTCTGTCGAATCTCCCTTTGCCCATACCACTACTGAAAACTGGATCCCAACCCTGAACCCCTCAATAACCACCAGGGATCCATTTGTCCCTATTTCGTCATCTTCCCTGCCAATGCTCCCTCCTACAAAGTCCATCTCCCATTCGACCACTGCTTCCTCCTTGATTGTGACTGCCCCTACAAAACCTGTTCCTACCACAACCACTCCTAAGCACTGGACCCCAACCCAGACGACACCCTTGCTCTCTTTGCCATCATCTTCACCATCTTACCCACTATCATGTCCACTCGCAACGAATCCCCTGCATGTAACGAGTCCCCCATGTCTGACTCGCCCATCCCAGTACCACCACCGTCCCTCGCCCCCTTGTCCATCCACCCCCTCTGCAGCCATACCGAAGGGCCAAACATCGACCCCAATGCACTGGCCATGGGCCGGCTCTCTCCCTCTACCACACGTAACACCCTCGCTGCCAGATTCAACTTCCCCATCCCTGTTCTCCATGCTATGTGCACTGCCCTTGCTAACACTGTCAATGCTAGGCAGATCACCTACGATGCCCACACCTGTTTCCTTACAGAACGGGCCAAAGCCACGGAAGCCAAGTTGGCTGACCACGAGCAAGAATACCACGTTGCCCCCGACAGCTACAAAATGGCCATTGGGAACTCTGCATGCGAGTCGATATGCATCCCTGCCGGCAATGGGATCTACTGCAAGCCACGATGGGTCAAACTCATGGGGGATGGTAAAGTCGCAGCTTACTTCCAGGGACAGAACACCAACAAAGACCCCTACATCTGCGACATCATGGCCCCCTACAACTGCGACGAGGACAACCCTGCGGAGCCAATTGTGCCTTGGTTCCGCTGTATGTTGGTCGGATCCCCCGCCAACTTCTCAGTTCTATGTGCCGAGACTGATGCCCTCTTCGACTGGGGCTACACAGCTGAGATTACCCGCTACTGCGCCCTGCAACACGACATCAGCACCTTGCAGGATAAGATTGAGCTCTTCCAGATGGATCTGGAAAGTATGCAGGAAGCCCGCACCGTCTGTGAGGGTAGGATCATCAGCTCACGCATGCAGCAACAGGTGGGGCACCTCAAAGGTCAGTTCTCGCCCTACCCCACGATGCATCAATCGGGATGGAAGGAGAGGGTTAGGACAAAGGTTGCCACACGCCGTGCCTTGCAGGGGCTCGACAACTAGCAGGAGGGTAATGTTACCGGTAGGGTGTAGCACGGGTCACACCGCGGGTCACTTCACCGACACCGCACCCATGACCTGTGACACTGTACCCGTGTTCACACCGTACCTGTGATTACAGGTACAACCCGCAGGTCATGTATTGTAACTGCGGTGTTAAGACACCGCAGTATACCGTTTGAGGTGGCAGTTAAAAAATGAAAAAATATTATATTAGTTCATGTAAACTATTTACTACTACGAGTCAAAACTACTAAATAAAATAAAGTAAAAGAAATTTGAAGCAGGCGAGCCCAGCTCGAAGAGCAAATGGTTCGCTGACAGGGGGGTTTATATACCCAGGGCATGCGCACGGACCATTTGGCCTTGTGTGCAGCCACACCGATCTCATGACGCGCGACGCGCTATTTACCTATGTTTGTTGTACTCACGTTCTCTCCTCTAGCGTGACACGCGTGACAACAGAACATTATCGAATGGCGCGACGACAGCACACGACGAATGGTACAACGAGGCATGACGAACGGCTCAAAAACGAGGCGCGATGAACATGGCGCAACGACACACAGTAAACAGTGCGACGACAAGTAACAAATGCAGGCGACAGCACACAATAAATGTGGCGACAACAAGCAGCAAATGCAGCGAAGACGAACCACAACGAGCCGCAACAAACGCGGGTGACGGCAAACAATAAACGCGGCAACGACACGCAACGAACGCCGCGAAGACGAGCCGCAACGAACACCGCAACGACACGCAACAAATCCCACGAAGACGAGCCGCAACGAGCCGTAACGAATGCCGCAACAACACGCAATAAACACGGCAACAAGCCACAACGGTGCATGCAACGAGACAAACAGTACAACTCAATGCAACTCACAAATGGTGCACCTCGGTGCAACAAAGGCACGCAACTCACGGCGCGAAGATGAGGTGTGATGAATGGTGCAACAGCGGGGCATGAGGACTACTCGAATGTATTTAGCTGTACTGTAAATACTACAATAAAAGTGTCTTATAATGAGTTTTTGAACTGTTGGTGATACCCACTGAAATTTCCGATTGGACACCGTCGATACCCGTGACACCGCCAAAACGGGTACGGTGTGCCACAGGTAGGATATTTCCAACACCGTACCTGTACCTGTCAAACCTGTGGGCCATTTACCACAGGTTAACCCTTACCTGTGCTACACCCTAGTTACCAGCCTCTGAGATTAGCTCAGTGCAAGTTCTGGAACTGGCCTCGTGTTTGTCTGGACTGTACAATATTAGGGTTCTGTCATGTATCACCTCGTGTCTACCTTGTGTTTGCCTCATGTTCGAGTCATGTTGTATTGTACCTTATGGCTGTCCGCCTCATGTAGGCCTTGCGCTAGTAGCATGTATCCTAGCTTAGTCAGCAGTCCATAAGTAGTATATAAGCTACGCCTTGCTGTCTCTAAGATGGCAAGTTGAGTCTCCTGTCTCAGTAGTCTCAATATACTTCTCTTCTCCATCTTTACTCTGGGTGGCTGTTGGTTGAATTACCAACAAGCGGGAACCCTCGTCTCTACAAGCCTTGGACGACGCTTTAGAGTCGTCTCTTTCATCCTCATTATCGACTTAGTGCGACTTGAGCACTGTCTAGCAGTCAGACTATCCCTTTGAGTCTAGTCTATTGTTGACTGCACCACATGGCGGTGACACCATGCAAGGAAAAGGTGTAGACACAATTTGAGATTGTGTACTAGTGCCGATGTGGCGACAACAGGCATCTTGAGTCTTGTTAATATGATGAGAGAGACTGCGAGGGGTAAAACCCTTGTTGCATCCAGGGCACTGAAGTAGTGTGCTGTGTGTGGTGTTCATGGGTGTATATGACGAAATAGCAACAGGAAAAGGCGAAGAGAGGAAGGGGAACAAAAAAAAATATTAATCTACAAAATATGAATGCAGTTAGCAAGTACTCCAATGCCAACATAAAAGGAGACATACTTACTGTACGGAACCCTATCCCACTCCTGTTATTTCTTGGTACATTCAACACACTCTTTTCGACTTCTTCTCTTACAACATTACCTTTCTTTGACTATGGCACTGCATGCATGCAGTGTTCTGCCATCAAAGGCCAAAGGAGGACATTCCAGGTGAGAACAACTTCATTTCATGCCATGTAGAGATATAGATGTAGGACATCAACAGTGTTGGCGATGAAAATGATAACATGGCCGCCAATACTAATGTTCACCAAAGTAAGTACAACTAGTAACAGTCTTCTCATCAGACATGTCTAACGGTCTGGGAAGCATGCAGAAAATGTACCTTGTCCTCTGCTCAGCCCAGTGTCTCTGGAAGCTCCAGCATGCTGGCAACCAATGTGCACCCCCAACCAAAGAGGTTGCAAAAGGATGGTATGTGCATGACAAGCACATGGAACTATGCTGACCAATGATCCTAGACCTGAACTGTGCTCATCCTATTCAGCTTAATTTGATGAATAGCAATGGACCAGGTCAGCAAGAGCTTACCACAATCAATAACCAGAAGGGCAAGAACAAGGAAAGCAACCTGCCATTGAAGCAGAGTTGAGTGGTTTGCTTACAAATTGTGTTTGTTTACTGTGGCTGACCCACACAAATTTCAGCTTTGTCTTTTTATCCTGGCTGTGATGGTCCTGCTGCAACTCCTCGCTCCCACTCCTGCATGGACACCACCAAAGAAAATGACCCATTTGTTGACATTTATGGTGACAATAGCGATATAGAGACTGAGGCCAAATGGTTTGAGTCCCACATTGAGGATGTCACTACAAAAAATGTCTCAAAGACATCAGAGGCAATTGCAGCTGAGGTTTGTTTCATAACTCTTTTCTTCTACATACTGATAATGTTTTTTTATAGAGACCAACATGGGATAGCTCCATTGATGCTACTGGCTCAGGTGCCAGTGGTAGCAACAATGCCATGCTGCATGAGAGCAGCACCAGTGGTGAACATAATGTGTCTATTGCCACTCACCTGCCTATGCCCACTAACACACCTGTGCCAACTAACATGCCTATGCCTTCGCCCAATCCCATGTGGCCATTGGATACTGAGCTGGCAGTGTTTCCAGAGACAAACAAAATCTTGCTGATGCTTCAGTCTGTGCTGATGTGTGAGATCTTTCAAGATTCCTTTGAGCATCTTTGCATGTCTTTGCTATTCATGCATGCATTTCTGGACCCTTGTCTCACTCGTGAGATGGCCAGTGAAGCCCTCATCACTGCTGCTGAAGCTTGTTTGCCCAGGTCAGTAAACATCTCAACACAGCTCCACAGAGATGAAGAGTACATGTCGAAAATGTGCCATCTGGTAAGCACTTTCATGTTTTGTTGATATTGAATATAGCCTGACAGACACTCTTAGCCACATGCTTGCATTCCAATTTTCCAAGGCAAGGTCAAGGAACAATGCACAGGACTGATTTATCTTTCTTTTTACTCTGTTGGAAGTGCACCTGGCATCACAGAACTTGTTGAAAAGGAATTATCTAACTACTTTTACACATTCCCAATGACACAAATTGTAAGTTTCATTTTTTCTGTATAACATAACTTAAGTTCTGGTAGCATGCTGATCCCCTCAATGTGCTTCCATTGTGCACCCGCCTGTATTGCAATGCACAGATCATCTCGGTGATCTGAGAACTCTATTTCAGTGGAGGCACTACTTCCTATGCCTACCGATATCAAGAGTAAGTTGGTTCTCTCATTGTTCTTGGATATGATGTTACAAACTTTTTACCTTTACCATACTATGGACTGCTGACTCCATTATGCTTACCCATTTGCCCTGGTTTACTTCAGACTGATTACTGTACATATTGCCTTCTGCATAGCTACCTATGCCTGATGACTCCTGCCTGATATACTGATATGCACTGCCTCAAGTACCGATACTATGTGTGACCGTGTGCCCTCCAATAGCTACTGTATGCTACTGATACTACCACTACTAGGACTAGTTGTGACTCAGATCCTATTAGCATAGTTACCTGGACTCCTTGTATATAAGAACTGCCTGACTAGAGAGTTGAGCCTTAAGCTCGACTTTGTACACAATCTACATTGTCTTTTGTCTCTCCTCACTTAGTGCCAGCCTAAGTGTCTGCCTCAAGACTTCCCCTCTCATCTCCTCACCTTGCTCGCACTCGGCTCGTCGCTGAGAGCACTCCTATGCCTGCTTAGTGCTATAAACTAAGACGTCTACTGCTAGTTAGTCCTAAAGCAGTAATCATCGCGTGCCCCAGCCTGGACCTCCCATTCAGTCTATTGCTATCGCCTTCATACTCAAAGTGGTCCCTGGCCCACCTCACTGCTCGTTGGCCCATGTCCCATCCATCTCTGATTATCATCAGCTGTGTAGTGATCAGCTCCCTTCCTAATTTGTCTTATGCCAGTGCCACTCTGGATTGTCACCTCCTTTGGATCTATCTTCGATTCCTTACTACTTATCTTTGCTGCCCATTTGTCCCTAGTGAATAACCAAGCCCTCAATTGTCCAATACCGTTAATAGCCATAGGACTATAGAAAGTCATCCAGTACAGTGAACAGCCTGTAGAGCCATAACACAAGTCGAGCTTGAAAGACTCTTGTCAAAAGAGAAGAACACAGATTCCTGTTAAGGAACAAGGCTCATCATCGAGCAACTCCTGAAGACTCTTGTCAAAGAGAAGAACACAGATTCCTGCTGAGGAACAAGGCTCATAGTCGAGCAACTACTGAAGAATTATCTTACACTATAAATGTCACCAGCATGAATGCCATCCTGTGGAAGACAGGACGAGGACAGGAAGTCCTTTGCCTCACAAGGCAGCGTTGGCTCAGGGAAACAAACTGGCCACACCACTGTAGGACCAGGGAAACAAACTGGCCACACCAAGACTCAGCAAATTGCTGGAAGGGGACTCACTCCTGTTCAGAGACAAACAAAAGGTGACTTACCTATTGCAATTAGAGGAAGAAAAATCCAATTCTTTTTGTCACGAATCCCAAATCAATCAGGATACCTTGTCACTATGGGGACCGCTACTAGGCCTATTGAATATGTCAATAATGCATGGTACTTCCTATGGGAAGTAAAGGGATCCTTCTTCACAGGAAGGACAGACAAATTGAAATCCAAACAACTGAAACAATTTGACCTTCATGAACAGGTCCCAACTCTCAAGAAGGTCTTAATCTGAGGCCTCTCAACTTCTATGACAAAACAAGAATGACAGAACAAATGGTGACAAGCCTTTGCTGGCCTAATGGCAACTGATCAAAAGCCAATATTCATTGGAACATTGAAGATGTCCCAGGAATTAGAACCAGAGATGACAACGCAAGGAGGAAAGTCATCGAACCTTCCCATACAGCAGATGGAAGAACCACAAACTTCCACGGATCGAAAACAAACATTCAAGACCTCCCTCTTGAGGATGACAAGAGAACAGTGACGTGCTATGCTAGAAGAATTGCTGAAGGATGATCCAACTGTGCTCAACAATCAACCAACATCTGCATGGATCAAAGCATTGAAGATAGGGACCCCTCCTAACCTAAATGGGTCTACAGATGCCAAGGAGAGACCCATGGCAAACAAAAGTGCCACCTCCATGGTTATGAAGAAGATCACTAAACTACCAGTAAATGACCTGTTAGAACAAATGCCTACTCTACATCGAGAGGAAGACAATAGCAATGAAGAAGAAGCCTATGATTGGCAGATAGGGAAGAGCACAGGTAACCTGCGGGTACTTTTGAGTGTACCCATACCCATACCTGCGCTTACCCGTACCTGCAACCCACAGGTCAAAGCCCACAGGTCAGGCAGGTACGGGTAACCCGCTATCTCCCAGTGTACATATCATAAGAGCATCAGCTCCTGCATCTAAGAAGACCTGCAATTGCGGGCTCCTTTGAGTGCAGGAGCTAATGGATATGATGGTACCTATGTGGTTGGCCTCTTTGGTGTTGGCATCAGCGTTGGCGTCATTTGCGGTTGGATTTGCATTCGGACTTCTGCTTGCATTTGTGTTTGCATTGGAGGCGTTTGTGTTGGGTTGGCGGCAATTGCATTGGGTTGGCGGCGATTGCATTCGCATTTGGACTTGAGTGCGTTCACGTTCGTGCTTGCGCCATTTGTATTGTGTTTGTGCTGTTCGCATTCGTATTTGTGTGCGTTCACGGTTGTATTTGCGTGTGTTCGCATTTGTGCTTGGGCTGTTCGTGTTGGGTTGGTGGCAATCGCATTCATGTTCATATCTGTATGCGTTCGCATTTGTATTTGCGTGCATTCGCATGTGTACTTGCGTGTGTTCGCGTTTGTATTTGCGTGCGTTCATGTGTGTACTTGCATGCGTTTGCATTTGTATTTGTGCCGTTCGAGTTGTGTTGGCAGCAATTGCGATCGTGTTTGGACTTCTGCCGTTCGAATTGTGTTTGTGCCATTTGCATTGGGTTGGTGGCGATTGCGTTCGCATTTGGACTTGCGTGCGTTCGTGTTTGTGTTTGTGTTGGCACTGTTTGTGTTGCATTGGCACCATTCGTGATGCATTGGCGCCGTTCATGTTGCATCGGCGTCATGCATGTTGCGTTGGTGTCGTGCATGTTGCGTTGGTGCACGTTTGTATTTGCATAGTGTCATTTGGTTGGCAGAATTTGCAGTGGCGCCATTCGCATCTGTGTTTGCGGCCTTTGTGTTATTGTCAGGGGCCAGGGAGGTGAGAGATGGCTCGAGTTAACGAGTTCGATTTCGAAGCAGAATGTTCGAGTTTGCCTTTATTTGGCCTATTTGGTCCATGAAAATTGAGCCAGAACAGTACAGAAACGGAAGGAAAAGGACTTGAGTGTGTGAGACTGGTACATCGGCGACACACTTGATGACATGAGGGCTAGGAAGAGGTAAAAAAAGAGTAAATAAATATTTGGTTGGAGAGACAAAAGAGCAAGGAGTTAGGGTGAGCACACATAGTGACAGGTTGGCAAGGGTCACAGGTAGCACCAGTGTGACCTGTACCCATACCCGTGGCTACCCATACCCATAACCCCTACAGGTTACAAAACCCCTGCTCCTCCCTATTGGCAGACTATGCTACCAACTACTACTATCCACAACAAAGGAAGGACCTCCACATATCAGAAGAGTCCTATGGGAATAAAGAATTCACCAGTCATTGCGCAAAAGACAGCAGAAGAATGGCTAGCTAAAGCCATAGGAAAACAAGAGGCAACCCATTATCCAGATGATGTACTCCTGAAGCCTCCTGAAAGCACAATTAACTTGCAAACCACCCACTTACACAACACAAATGATCCCCTCTATTGCCCTGAAGAACTACCCCATTCAAATCAGGTCTATGAGTCAGACCAACCACACCCTAATGGTGACAACTTTGCACTAAAGCCCATTAAAAATGATGTCCTGCCAGAAACCTGTCAATGTCCAGAGCCTACCTATGGGATTAACATATCCTATCATCCTCCACCTTTCCCTCAGATCCCTGAAGGGCCACATTCTGAAGCACCTTCAGAAGAAACACACCCAGATGATTCGGAAGCCTTCCGGCACATTTTACAAGCCCAAATGGAAGAAGATACTTTGCCTGCCATCATTCTTTTCCCTGTTAGGAAATTACCAATGTCTTGCAAACAGAAGCGACAACTAAAGAAGCAGCAAGCCAAGAAGACTAAGAAAAGGACCAGCCAGTCGAAGAAGACCTCGCAAGAGCAAGAGTTTACCAAATGGATCATAGAACAAGACTACTCTGCGATCAAGGAAGCAACCTATGACAATGATTCTGGAGATAATAGCTCAGAACTGGAAACTGAAGATGACCCTGGAGATGCCATACCTTTGGAACTGGAGGCACTCCTCACTGAGAATCATCAGTGTCAACGAATGTTTGATGCTAATGATCCCCAGGATGCTAATGATACAGATCCTGGCCAGCTAGGTCTGTTATCGCCTATTCTTGTGTTAAGACCAAGTGATGACAGACCCAACAACACTACCAATCCACAAAGGATAGAAGATGCCAACCCTACCCTAGGAATGGATGACTACACACTTGATAATCACCAGGAAGCTGAGGAAACAGATTCCAGCTTCAGAGCAGAAGATGACATGCTTGATGACGATGCCAGAAAGAATTCTAATCCAAGAAAGGATGCTCACACCTTATACAACCCTATGAACAACCTAAGGGATGCCCCAGAGGCCCAACCAATAGAAATGCTATGGGCCATGAACAGTACTGAACGACATTATTGTCCACTCCTCATTCCTGATCCAGACAGACCTGAGGATATTCTCAACCACATCACAGCTCGCAATGCACACCTCATGATTGATCCCAATATTTCAGAGCCCACTATTCAAGAAAATAGCCCATGAGAAGACACTGTTGGTCTAGTACCACCTAACTCCCCAAAAATCTCAATTCCAATCACAATTATGCCACTGAAGATTGAAGAACTAGAATACGCCCTGATGATGCCACTAGGGGTTTATCTATCACAAACCCAGAAAAGAAGAAGAGACATGCCCCAATGTCCAAATAAAGAAATTGATCCCATTACCAATTGGGAACTAGTGCCGAAGGAGCCAGAATGGGAAAAATCAACCCTAAGCAAAGAAACTGGGAATGCCACCTCAGAACACCAAAAACCTGCAAAGATGGTTGTTGTGGAAAACAACAATCTTAAGAAAGGGGTGATCTCCTTATACACACCACCAATTGACACAATTGACACATTTGACACACCCACTAATGCCACAACAAACAATATCCAACTCAGACCCAGAGTACCAACTCAAGCAAACAAGGACAATGATCCTAAGAAAGGGGTGGCCCCCTTTGGCAAAGTAGCAAAGAAACCACTACCATTCCTCAATTTATCTACTCACTTCCTAGACCAATGGAAGACTGGACAAGAAAGATGCACCAAGATCAAGCAGAAGAAGACAGATGCCACAAATCAAGGCACAAAACTGAAGATAATACGCCAACTACAGACAGAAGAAATGACCAAAACCACTGAGATCTCATTAACCATGACTAAAACACGATTTACTGCCACGCCTCCTAAAGAATACCTTGACCCTATAATGCCTATGCAGAACAACAGACAGAAAACCTGGATGCTTACTGGAAGAATCCCTTCCCCACTGAGCAGAATGACTAGTCTTGACGACAGATTTCCACTAAAAGCTACAGGCCACAAAACTCTACCTACTTTTACGCACAACAAATCTCCCCTACAAGTGGTCCCACAGGTGTCAGCCCTCATGACAACAGGAAACATCAGCAATATGATAAAGACAACCCTTACTTATGACCTACCCACTACCTCGATTCCCAAGATTCTATGGGAAAGATGCCCAAACCATGAACTGACCCTATGGCCCTATGACTTAGGAGATGACTTGCTAACAGCTATCAAGAACCATTCTGCCACAAAGACTCAGACTACATGGACACTAGGAAACTATTTGTTGATGACAGATGACCATTCTTGCAATGCCAATACAACGGGACCAGAACAAGGCCCAAAGACACATTCTATTCAACTAAAGACTGGCAACACTATGACCAGAAAAGACCAGACGATGCCATGGTTCATAACGACTGACAAAACTACCAGTCTAGATGAACAGAATACGCAACTATCGATCCATTCAAATGCCAAGAATGAACTACTGAATCAAAAACTATTACAACAAGAGGGACTGACAAATCAAGAATCCCTACAAGATGCCAGCATGGGAACGATGCAAACTCTAGAAGAACCAGAAGGACAATCCTACCAGAACTATTCACCAATCCGAACTAACAACTTGAATTGCCAAAAGAGGCAATCATCACATGCAATTGGCCATATACATGCCCAGAACAGATGGATGGCCCGCAGAACCGCTACAAAAGCAAAACAACACCTAAAGACCAGAAAAGGTACTACATGGCCAATGACTAAGATGGCCCTCAGATGCCAACAATTCTCCAAAAGAAGAACAAAGACTGCAAATAAAGCCTTTACTGTCAGATCCCTACCAAAGTTGAAGACCTGGGATACGTACCTTGCTGCCCTATTAATGCCAAAGACCTCAAACAAAAGGCATGCCACCCAAATTACACCCCATCGAATCATCACATTCCATACACAGGATTTGGTTGCTACACAGCATCAGACATCACTGCCCACAGACAATTCAGATAGGCTGTACAGCCTACAGGAACCAGCGAAAGACACTCAAATGCCAGAACCACTGCTGAGCAATGGACAAGACAAAGGAAGGCCTGTGTACCTAAGGGCCTCAAAGACACCAGGACAAGCTGCTCATGGGCTTAGACCAGAGCAGACCACAGAGGAACAATCAGACCTACTTGAGGATTTGACTGCTGAAGCTAGCAATTTGGACTGCCACTGCAGCATGTGCAGATGCCGACTACTGGAACTTAATGAAGAACAATGACGCGTTTGGAAGCATCTAGAGCGCACAAGGCATGAATGTGAACAGATGACACCTACCTTAGAAAACCTTATTGAAGAGATTTTAGCCATGGAACTCTCAGAAGAGGTCACCAATCCAGGGACCAATGAAGGACTGGAAGACGAACCAGACCTCGCAGAAATGCCCCAGGATGACCATATGGAAATACCGATTCACGATCAAGAAATCTTGAAACCACGACTTCCCAAAACATGGTGGAAAAATCCCACAGAAGATGATGACCTAGAGAAGTTGCTAATGGACTATTTGGATGCAATTGAAGCAACATCACCTGAAGACATGACAATGCAATGGGGTACTACCAAAAGGGCTTACTCCCCATCACACTGCCAGGATGCCCCTGCCATAAAGAAACTAAAGACACTGGAAAGAGACCAATCTACAAAGGTCTATGAGGACAGTAGTGTTGGGGAAGTTCGGTTTGGTTCGGTTTGGGCCACTTTTGGCCAAACCGGAAACCAAACCGTTTGGTTTTTGCCAGAATTTCTCAAACTGAAACCAAAACCGATACAAACCGTTTGTATCGGTTTGGTTTGGTTTACTCTCAGTTTGAAACGGTTTGAGTATCTAAAAGTTATCAGATTGCTTAGAAAATTTAACTGGACTATCTTTGGGTATAGGATGTAGTGCAGTTAAATTTTCAAGGCAATCTGATAAGTTTTAAGCCTTCATTTTGCATATTAGTTTTATATATTAGATTAAGCAGTCTGATATCTAATCTTATTGGTTATCAACATGCAAAATAAGGGTTTAAAGGTTATTGGATTGCTTATAAAACTCAAAGGCAGCATATACTATACCAAGAGACAGTGTACCTAGATTTACTAAGCAATCTGATAGCTTTATAACCTTAAAACTGTCACAAACCAAGTTGAAACCAAACTAAACTGATTTGCAAAATAAAGGTCTTAAAGTTATCAGATTACTTAAAAAAAAATAGACATACTATCTCTTTGTATAGGACATGGTGTGTATAAGTTTTCTAAGTAATTGGATGACTTTTAACCCTTCATTTTGCATATCAGTAACCAATAATATTAGTTATCTGTTTAGTTTGCAAAATTGATACGCAAAATAAAGGTTTAAAACTTATCAGATTGGCTTGAAAATTTAACTGCACTATTTTCTATACCTAAAGATAGTCCAGTTAAATTTTCTAAGGGATCTGATAACTTTTAAATTCATATAATCAGTTTGGTTTAAACCGAGTTTGAAACCGTTTACCAAACTTTCAAATTTCCCAAACCGGAAGCCAAACCGTTTGGTTTCCCACAGAAATGGCCAAACCAAAACCCAAACTTCCGGTTTGGTTTGGTTTGAAACTGAGTTTGGATCAGTTTGAGACCAAACTTCCCCAACACTAGAGGACAGCAAGGACTTAATGGAAAAGCCTGTGTCCCTGAAACAACTATGCACCTCGGCTAGGAATCAAGAAAGAAACCAAAATAACCACAGAATAACAGAACGATGCCAGAGGAAGGTTTGTTCCCCAAGGCGCCTAGAAAACAACCACTCCAGGCCCACAATGGATCAGACCTCAGAAAAGCCACTCAAGAATGGAATGAAGACGCAAGAATGCGCTCAGAAAATGCCTGACCACCTATGGAAGAATTACAGGGAAATGCCCAAGAGGAGCTGCAAAGAAGCCACAAAAATTCTGAAACACTTGCAAGACAATAAGACTGCTGCCCAACAAAGTTTTGATAGGCCCAAGAACCGCACAAAGGTACAGAACAGACATGAAGAACAGCCACCATTGAGGACCAGCACTGCCCAAGACCCAATGATGCAAGCGATTGAAGAAATATTGAAGCCACTATTTGACTTAAGGCTTGACAAACCACCTATAAGAACAGGTTCTCTCTGGATCCCAACAGACTATGAAGATGCCAGTACTGAGGCCAAAGCACCTCCACAATCTCTATATGGCAAAAATGCCCACTCTGGAATGAAGTGGCAAAATCCCCATCATTCAGGAACCAGAAAAATGGAAAAACATATGTTGAGCACCCACTGTCAGGGCTGTCCTGAGAAACATAGCCTCAGGAAGGAATGTACTCACCGCCGATGCCAGGAAAGTTACAGATGCAATGGAAAAGAAGCCTTGCAATGTGAAGATGAAACACCCCAAAGCGCAACTAGTTGCACAAAACCTTATGACAATCACAAAGAAAATAATCACACAGATACAAGAAGTCTCACCCTCACAGACTCAGGAATAAAAGAAGTGCTGGACCACCCAGGGAAGCATTATTCCCCCATCTACTTGTTCTACCTCTTCCAGCCCTATGTCCACCCCAAATCTACCATCATGGCTCGTATTTCTGCCACTGCCCTTGCCACCTGTCTCACCTCTGAACCCATCCCTCTTGCTGAAGAAGTGGACTGGGCCATTACTCCCTGCCTTCATCACCCTGCACTCAATGAAGCACTTAAGTGGATCTACTCCCACCACACCTCCATGTCCGACCCTCATGCCCTCCACTTGCTGGCTGGCTGCAAGCCTGTGGACGACCTCGTCCACCTCTGTCAAATCATGCTCCAGAATGGAGCCACCCAATGTCTCTCCCCATCTTTCCTCACAATTCCTGCCCTTATAGAAGCAGAGGACACCAACATCCTCTTTTGGGACCTATTCCCTCACCTTAGGTCCAACAGCACCACCCAGTCATTCTATGATGCTTGTGGCCAGAAGAACCCCCATCTGGAGATGTGGAAGCAAATCAAGTCGGACTTCTGCAAATTTCAGTGCGATTGGGAGGCGCAGAGCCTCCAGTATAATGAACATTCCACCGCTAAGTACTTCCTCCGTAAGAGTGTCGACCATGCACTCTATATCCTGATTTTCCAACCCCATCACTATGCCAATATTGCCGTTGTTGCCTCGACCAACCTCCAACATCCCTACTGTGACCCATACAAGTCTTCATGGGTCCACTACCTTGCCAAAGACCTGCATGCACTAGACAAGTGGTACTAGGTGCATGGAGAGCACCTCCATAAGAAAGGGGTGGTGTTACAAACTTTTTACCTTTACCATACTATGGACTGCTAACTCCATTATGCTTACCCATTTGCCCTGGTTTACTTCAGACTGATTACTGTACGTATTGCCTTCTGCATAGCTACCTATGCCTGATGACTCCTGCCTGATGTACTGATACGCGCTGCCTCAAGTACCGATACTATGTGTGACCGTGTGCCCTCCAATAGCTACTGTATGCTACTGAT
>QFEY01000024.1:0-33362 GCA_003316435.1 Russula virescens
CCATCAGATAACTTGGAGATAATTCGACGGCGCGACTGGGATACGGATCAGTAAAGTGGGTGAACAATGAGGAGACGGTACTACGTACTCCCAAGTGTGCCGTCTTCCTTCCGTGCCTGCCACCATTTTCCATTCTTATCAATGATATCCAAAAGTTCGCCCTTGGCGAATGAGATCTCGTTGGGGTCATCCGGCGAAGCGGTATCTGTGGCACATCTTCCGTGTTAGTAGAGAAGAAACACATGCAAGACCAATCTGACACGTACATGCATACAGTGCTTTCGCCCTGTACGGGTAAGAAGTTTCCGATGTCGCGCTAGTATCTGCGGGCAACGGCGGTCCACCACCTGCTCCAATACCTGCATTTCCGGGGGTGCTCATCAGAGGTGAGCCGACACCCGGAGGGCCACCCGTCTCTGCCCCGAGGGCGGTTGGCGTCGGTTCGGGGCTGATCTGTCCCACAACGGAATTGCCGCTCTTTTGCGAATGCGCAGGTTGTACGTTCATGTTGTGGAGAGGGCTACCGCCAATGTCTGGCGCAAAGCTGTTGTTGAGCTTGGTGTCGTACGTACCGGGACCGATGCCCGTGGCCGTATAGCCGCCTCCGCCACCGTAACTGGCGGGGTTGTGTAAGGAGGTTGTGCGGGTGCGGCGGCGGCGAGAGGGTGGCGTGAGGCCGCCCGTGCCGAGGGAGTTGAAGAGGTAGAGAGAGAGGGAGTCATCTTCCGAGGTGAAATAGAGGACCCACAAAATGTCGACGATGGCGAGGATGAGCCAGCCAGCAGCGACGGCATTGAGAGAGGCGGCGCCGGTAAATATGGATTGGTTGACGCCGATGACAGCAAAGACGATGGCGACTGAGCCAAAGGCGACGATTTGGAAGCGGTACATCGCTATGGAGTCGGAAGCGAGGGTGTAGACGACGCCAAAGATGAGGAAAAGCTGTAACCAGATGGCAAACCAGAGCGTGCCGACAGAGTCATGACCGACTAGGAAAGAGAATAAGATCGAATGAAGACATATACAAAAGGAGAATGGCAGTCGCACTTACAATTTGCCGTGGCGACGATCTGTGAGATGAAAGCAATGAACCACGCAAGCTAATTTTTTATTATGAAAGGAGACAAGGTGAGCAGGAAGAAAGCATGAAGCGAAGAGAGGGGCAAGTGGAGAAAGGGGGGATACTGACAACAGCAAATACGGTTGTGAAGAGGAAGAGGTAGTGGGTGAGGATTGGAGTAAAATCGAGCCGCTCATTGCTGGCCCTTGGAGGCATGATTGGATGAGTGCGATTAGGAGAGAGAGAAGAGTTGAAGAAGCGAGGATTGAACGTGTGCCAAGCAGAGAGTCGAGCGTGGGGCAAATGTCAAAACAAGCGCAACAAGCTGCGGCCCAACGAAACGACAACGCGTTTGTAGACGGCATCAACGGTCCGTATTTGGTTCTCCTTATTCCAACCCCTCAGCCAAGCAATGCCTTATTCAGCCCCCTCTGCCTCTCTATTCCACCTCTTGAAGCACGAACAAAGCCGCTCGATGCATTTCATGCCCTCTACGTTACATTTACATCCGCACACCCGGCGGAGTAAGCGCGTCATCATGTTGTTGTCACCCATACCTTCTGCGACGTGTCGCTTTGCTAAGCTCTCGGATCTGATGCAAGACTAACCCTATTAAACCCGGACCATGCTCATACCGGTTCCTACTTTTCTCCCTCCCGTTTGCGACTGTATGCCGTCGTCGTCGTCGTCTCCTGGCATCACTGGGAACGTTGGCATACCATCCTTGACTTGCACGTCCACAGTTCGTCAAGGTGCATGATGCTTCTTGTACGGCATGTTGCCGTGGCAATCACTGCCATCCTGCACGCCGTAAGTGGTCTCCTTTTGGTGAGTCAAAGCCAACTCTCCTTCCCCATCCATCGCCTCAATGACTCTTGGCCTGCCCTTAGAGCATCCTTTCTCTCAGCCTGCAAGTGCTCTTTCCCTCCCTCAAACAGCTTCCACCGAGTGTCGAGCATATTTCCGACTCCGCTGACCTCTTCGAGCACCTTCCACCTCGCAGGGATAGCGGTTGTTCCGTGTACTCAGTGACGAGCGAGACCGTCACTTCGGACGACAGCTTGGAGACGCCTTCCACCCTTGATACCGACCCCAAATACAGTCCTGATCAACGTGTCACCGTACTGCTCGCCTCACAGGCGCGCGCACGCGCTGCACGACCCTCTGTATTCGCCCTTTCTTCCTCATTATGGACCCTCAAGGAATCCCCTTCTCCGATACCGTCTCAGCTCGGCGAAGAACATGGGGCCACTATCCTGTCCGATGTCCCACACAATATATTATGCGACAGCCCATCCTCGATTCAATGTTCTGTAACGCCACAGGAAGAAAGCAACCCCGAGACGTCCCAGGCTGCACTGAAACGCACCCGTTCGAGCCATTGTCTTTCTCGTCTCCGTCAAAAGGGCACTCTCCCGCTCCCCGGCGTTTCGCGAGGCAAATCTTCGTCCTCACCTCATCTCCGAGAAGTAGCAGCTCTCTCACTGAAAGGATCCTCCGATGGTAATCGACCTAGTGCGTCTTTATATCTCAGCAGAAGTTTGATGTCGCTCGACATCTAACATCCATTTCATGACAGTGCGGAAGATCGTGGAGATACCGCCGGTGCGCAAATGTAAGGACCGTAAACGCAAGGGTGAGAAGAACCGACCCTCAGAGTCGGCATCAGGTGTGGGTCGCGGGCGCCGCACAGACCCGTACCAGGCTCCATACTTTTTTCCTAGCCCCGTGTCGCCTTGGGCGCATGAATATGCAGAACTCGTACGACTCGATCGAAAACCCGTTTTCAGTGCCGATGTTCCGGCATCACACGCGGTCCCGGTACAAACCGAAATTGACCGTGAGCGCGTGCCCTCGTGGTCAGGCGAACGCATGCGGAGCGTGTGGGCGCCCCTGCATCGGCATAGAAGGATATCTCACGGTAACGATTCATGGCCCTAAAAGCATGCTCTCCTTGAATCCCTCTCTTCGTTGTGTTACATTACATGTCTTTCTTGCAACCAGAACTACTACCGTATATCATCCTTGCATTTTGTATCTAATGCTTGCTAAACAAGCATACAGCATTTATATCAAAGCACCTTCCTACCATGTGTTCTGCGCGTGCTCATTGTGAAATCTCCTGTTTCGAGTGGACTCTTTTGTTTGCATCAGGGTGTCAGCTGACTGGTCATCCTCCCTCAGGAGCCCTTTCACTCGCGCGCAAGCAGAGCTAAACCGAAAAGACTTCCGTTGTCAAGAACATGGCGAGAGAAATGGCGTCGACGGCATTTGGTCATTTTGAACGGAAACAGGCATATATTTGACGACGCGAAAAGTGACGGCTACTTCATCTCTTACATTACAAGTAAAGCGTGTATAATACCCAATTGCGAGCGGAATATAATGACCACTCAAGGATCAGCTCCTTGCTATTGGCCACTTTTTACGTGTTCTCTCTGAGCATCCTGTTTATTCACTTTGGCTCTAAGTACGAGTTGTGCTTGCAACTGGAGGTCATCAGATCTCGCGAGTTGGATCTATCGATTCATTGGTGTCACGTTGCATATTGGATTAATGACTGCTATCGCATGTGAGAAGAATTAATGTGATCGTGAATTAACAGCATGGTGTTCATGTAGTAATCTTTCTACTACCACAATGGAGGCCTGGCCGCATCTACACCTGAGTGGATTGGAATTCGGGAAGGTTGATAATACTGATAAGATTAGATAGAGGCAATGTTACCAGTATCCGGTTAACCGGCCCGAATCGGGAACATTAACAGGCCAACTGGTCGCTCGAGCTCAGGCAGCCTCGTCCTGTCAGTTTCGCCTCGTCTCTCTCCATCACAATCAATGCAGGCTCTCCCCCCTCCTAAACCTCCCCTCCCTGTCCGCGCACTCACACCAGCCAACGGCCCCATCCCCGCCGAGCACACACCTGCCCCAGCTGACCGCTCAACCCCCCAACCGCTTCCCGTCGCAAGCGCCCACGAGCCGCGATCCCTTCCTCGCTCGCCAATCCCGGCTGCGCCCCCGGACGAAGTCCAGGGCCCGAGTAACGGCCAAAGGCCCGCCGACGGTGGAGCTGGTGGAGGTGATAATCAGGCACAGCTCCCTCAACCACCGCCACCGCCGTTGAGGCTGCGTTCGCACGACTCGCTCACCGGCTCGCAGACGCGCCCCCGCTCGCGCCCGACGTCCACCAAACCCGAGCCCGTTCCGGCGGAAAATGGCACAGGAAATGGTATTCTCGTCGCCGCCGCTGCCAATTCGGCTCAGAGCAACGGTAACAGTAATAATAATCGGCCGCTGAACGTGACGGACGCGTTGAGCTACCTGGACGCGGTCAAGGTCCAATTCCAAGACAAGCCGGACGTGTACAACCATTTTTTGGATATAATGAAGGATTTTAAGAGCCAGATGTGCGTCATTTGCTTTACTTTTTTACTCTTGATCTCTGCCGTTCCTCCTCCCCTCCCATTGTATGCCTTTTTCCTCTTCGGATCTCGATGAGTGGGCCGCCATACTTCCTCGATCGTGAGAGATGTAGGCGCGTCATTTTCGGGTCACTTGTCGCATTGTTCCTCGTATCTAGGAGGGTATGTGGACAGAATTGCATTAGTACACCGTCCTTGGATTCTATCTATGGGGCGGCGTGCTCGGGCGAGTCTATTTGTGCCAATCGACGGGCCGCAAGCTGTCATTACGGACTTGCCTTTTACGGAAGGCGGCGTAGACTGTCGATCCTATCTTTCAACTCTCATCGCGTCTTGATCTCTTTTTCCCCCGTCCCAGGAAAGGGATTGACATGTCCGATTCAGAATCGATACTCCCGGTGTAATAGAGCGCGTGTCTATGCTCTTTCATGGGAATCCCTACCTCATAGAAGGATTCAATACATTCCTTCCCCCGGGCTACCACATCAATGCCTCTGCCGACCCTCGCGACTCTGGCCTTATCACCGTCACGACCCCTCTCGGTACTATGACCTCCAAAATCAGCACAGGAACTCAATCAACCGCCGCAGGAGCCCTCTCCTTCTTCGGGTCTCCCCTTTCGTTTGGTCCTCCGGCTGCTGGCTCGCGCCCTGGCTCGCCTCTGGCGCGACTGCAACCACCTCAAGCTTTTTCACCTGCTCCGCAAGGGCTGACAACTGCTGTCGCATCCGTTCTCGGAAATATGAGCAACAAGACGCAGGTCGAGCGTGCGCCCGCTGCCGAATTCGATCACGCAATACTATATCTCAACAAGATCAAGACACGCTATCCCGATGACCAAAATAATACGTACAAACAATTCCTAGAAATTCTGCAGACATACAGAAAGGAACAGCAAAACTCTCAGAAGGACCCAGTAGGCTACCAGCAGAG
Source organism: Russula virescens (assembly GCA_003316435.1). NCBI lineage: Eukaryota > Fungi > Basidiomycota > Agaricomycetes > Russulales > Russulaceae > Russula > Russula virescens. The sequence goes on from QFEY01000024.1 coordinate 5,415, forward strand.
AGAACAAAGGATGATGCACGACGTGCGTATTTTCTAATGTTCCGAACTGAATGGAACCCTTCTTGCCTTTATTCCGTCGCAAAAAGGCGCTCACTTCCTTCGCATAGGTCTATATGCAGGTGCAAGCGCTTTTCAAAAACGAAGAGGACCTCCTTAGCGAGTTCAAAGACTTTCTACCCGAGATCGCTGGCACCGCTGCCCAGCAGGGTGGCCTCGTCGGTATCCGCCCCTATCCACCAGACGGTCCGAGCGCATCTGGGGCAATGTGGTCCCACGAAAGCACGTCGACGCCTTCAAGTGTGCCAAAAGGGACTCAGGCCCCTTCTCGCCGACGGAAACGAGAACAACCTAAAGAACCACCGCCCACGACAAAACAGGCTGAGCCCGCTCGAGTGAGTCGTACATTACTATAGACGTTAAGCTCGCTCATAGCCAACTTGAAAGGATTCCCGTAAGCGCCCGCGCGTCTCGAGGCCAGCCGGGAAAAGCCACGTGCAATCGCCGACGTTTACCAGCTACCAAACTCCCCCATCGCCGCTCCCTGGCCCTTCTCACTACTCTCAGCAGACTATATCCCAATTCGGGCATAACATCCAGAACCACCACGTGGCACAGGCCGGGCCATCCTCGGGGCAACCACTTGGTCCGACCTCACAACAGGAAGAGTTGATGTTCTTCGAGCGTGCCAAACGTGCCCTAGAAGCTCGCGACGTGTATGACGACTTTTTGAAACTACTGAACATGTACACGCGCGACATTATCGACCTCAAGACCCTCGTCGTCCGCGCGGAGAAGTTCCTCGCGGACGAGGCCCTACATGCCCAGTTTAAGCGGCTGGTGAATTGGGACGATAGGATCGGTAACGTAAACTATGGCCCACCAGGGAGCATCAGGACTGGTCCACACGATGCAGCACTCCCGCGTCCCATCGACGACGCGCAAAGTCCGAGCTATCGTCGCCTTCCCGAGACTGTGAGTGGACAGGATTTTCGTTGAGAATTTGGCGCATTTACTGATCGATCTTTTGCTTCTATGCGCATACAGGAGGTTCGGCTGGCCACATCCGGGCGGGACCAACTTGCACGCTCGGTGTTGAACGACGAGTGGGTATCACACCCGACGTGGGCTTCGGAGGAGGCGGGTTTCGTGGCCCACAAGAAGAACTCGTTCGAAGAGGTTATCCACCGTTGCGAGGACGAGCGCCACGAATACCAAATCCAGCTTGAAGGCCTCGCACGTACGATTGGCATCCTCGAGCCGCTCGCGAAGCGGCTGAATGAAATGCCCATCGAGGACCGCGCTGCTCTGCGTCTACGACCGGAACTCGGCGGGCAGAGTCGTTGGATCTATGTACGCACGCTCAAGAAGGTGTACGGCAAGGACGCGGGCACGGAAATATATCAGGCACTGCAGGACGCGCCCTCGGTCGCCGTACCTGTCGTGCTCGCACGCTTGAAGCAGAAGAATGAGGAGTGGCGGCGGGCCCAGCGGGAGTGGGCGCATACTTGGCGTCAGGTCGATGCACGCAACTTTTACAAGTCCCTCGACCACACGGGCATCAACTTTAAACAGAATGACAAGAAGACGATTACGACGAAGGCATTCATTGGGGAGATCGAGGGCGCACGCACAGAACAGGAGCAACAACAAGCGCGCGAGGAGGGCCGCGGACGTGCACGGCCCGCGTGCACGCGGGGATCACTAGGCTTCCAGCTTTCGTATTCATTCGCCGATTCGGGGGTGCTGTACGACGCGCTCAAGCTCGTGTACTCGTATCTCGATCACAATCAGGCAACGTATAGCCTACCGGAGCGCCGGAGCGTCGAGCGCTTCCTCCGAGCATTCATGCCCGTGCTGTGCATGCTCCCGCCAGCAGCGTTCAATGCGGCTTGTGGTCCTGCAGAGATCGGTGCGGAGGATGACTCGGGAGACGAACACCCACTAGATGAAGTGCCAGCTCGTACGCGTGCCACGGCGGGAGGCGGTATTGGTAGTTATGGCGTTCATGCAGGGGATCTCCGTAGGAAGCTCGCTCGCGCGGCGGCGCAGGAAAAGCAAGGTGCCCAAGACGGCGGTTCCCGCGTCTCGACCCCAGCCGATGGTCGTGAGGTGGTAAACGTAAAAGGGAAGGAAAAGGGGAGAGAAGAACGATCGCCATCGATTTGGATATGGGAGTGTCTGCCTGAGGATGCACTCAATATCCGGGACTCGCCCGTTTCTACTCGGCCCTTTTTCTGCAACACCACATTCTACACCCTCCTGCGTCTTCTACAGGTGCGTTTCTATCTAAATGGGTCTTTTGGACCGGCGGCACACCTCCCCGAAGCCTGTTTGACTAACGTGTTCGACCTTTGGTTTGGTACACCTACAGCTGTTGTATTCACGGCTATCAAGCTGCAAGGAAGAGGGCCGGAAACACGCGCGTCAAAAGTTCCAGCATCTAGTTGCCAATCCGATTGCGGTCGAACTTGGCATGGACGACACGCAGGGCCCGTCGAGTGTGCAGGAGCAAATATTGCGGGACCGCGGTGCCGAGGACAACGAGGAGGCGTTGTACCAATATATGCTAGAAGCGTGCGAAAAACTCTTCATGAATGAACTGGACCAGGCGACGTTTGAGGAACACATGCGATGGTTCTTTGGGACTAAGGTGGGTGGGCGTCCTCTGCCGTCTCCCAACTACGGCGTACTGTGATACCGGATCATTGATGTCGCATTGTAGGCCTTCCTGCTTTATACGGTGGATAAAGTTGTGGCGTCACTCATCAAGCAGGTACGTTCACTGATTGTCGCTTCAGGAAGTACATCTAAATTTAGAGCTGACTTTCATGGCGTTATCCGTTTTATTTATATATCAGGTTCAGACGATTGTATCGGACAACAAGTGCCAAGAGCTATGGCACTTCCTCAGGCGTCACCGATGTGAGGTGTCGTTCACGAGGCAAGATATTATCAGGTATCGTCGCCAGGCAGAGCATCATGTTGGCACGGATGATAATCTGTATCGAGTCGAATGGGTACGTCATTTGCCGTTCTATTTCTGGAGCAACGCTGATCTATGTTTGGACAGGACCCTGAGGCCAAAATGATGCACATTCAGTTAATGCGGTCGGGGGAAGCGAGCGTGGACGATGGTCATACGGCCGTCCATCGATGGAGGGAATACATCGACTCGTACGTGACGGACCATCCTACAGAATGGATCCAAGGGGTCAACGTGGGCGTTGGGCACAATCAGCAGCCCCGTTTGTTTGTCCGTCGGTGAGCTAGGCCGCCGTCTTTTTTTTCCGGCCGAAACAAGGAACACGTGAGCTGAAGCGAGCTATTCATAGACATTTGATGTCCGACGATACGATGACACCTTCGATCCGGATGGAGGGGGAATTGGGTATACGCATTAGTCTAGGGACATACAAGCTCTTCTATGAAGGTGGGACGGAGTGGAGCATGGTTCGGCGAAGAGGACAGGAAGAAGAAAGGATGTTAAGAGATAGGGCTCGGCAGAGAGAAGAAGATAGACGGAGACGGCTGGGTGTAGTAATGAACTGAGTTGTGTGGAAAGGGATGATGTTAAATTTATTTTTGGGACAGTAGAGAAACGGGCAGTGTTGGTTGCTAATAATAGAGCAAGACCAGACCCCTGGATCGGGTTGCTTAAATAACCAATTCCTGTGCAAACCTGCTCGCTCGTCGCTCCTCCCCGCCTTGTTGCTTTCGACCTTCGCTCTACACAGCCAGACAGCGCAAGATACCCCCTTCCCTCCCAACCTGTCCCTTGCTTTGGATGCGCTGAGATATTCGCCCAGTTGGATCCTGTTCGTTTCCCTCCCTTTTCCAATTCCACCTGATCATCCACTTTTTCTTGGCACCCATAAATCGTCTCGATGGCCAAGCCAGAGCTGGCTTCCTTCCCTGCTCCAGCTCCAGGCTCTTCCGCTCGGCATCCCTCACGTTCTCCCAAGGGCTCATCTAATCGAGTCAATCGCGCCTCTCGATTGCGTTCCCGCAATCAACCCCCCTCCGCCGTCGTCGCATTGCTCTCCGCCTTTTCCGCGTCCCCCTTGGTCGCCCAGGGTTATCCCCTCGTGCCTTCCGAAACCGCCCTCCCGTTCCTCTATCCCACCTTGATCCACGTCACACCACCCCCCTCCGTCGCTAAGCGTTCCGATGCGCCTTCCCCATCAACTTCGGCCACGACTTCAACACCCACTACACCCTCGTGGTGTCAATCGGATGGACGTCCATTGCCAGACAAATATGCTCCAGGAGATGATGGCCTGTGGCATAAGACTCCTTGGTCCCTTTATGGTTCTATTTATTGTCCCGTGAGTCGACTGATCCCTTTTACGTCCGCACCATCTCCATGCCCGCTGAAATTTTGCCTCCTCTTTTCTCGCTCCAGGGCCCGTGTCCCCTATCTCCCGTGGGTGCAGGCGCGGTACAGAACGACGTGAATGATCCACATGGATCACATCCTCCGGGATATTATCCCTCACCACTGATGGACGAATTCAACATCGCGTCCCTGCCAACTGGTTGGGGTTCCGTTGATACCAACAGTACCCACCACAGCATCGCCATCCTTATCATTTTATCTGTCGCTCTCGCGGCCATCGTCGTTGTTCTATTTTCTATCATATTCTTCAGACAGAAACGTTCACCGAAACGGGATCCAGAAAAGAAAGGTCATAAGCCCTCGAATAGCGCAGACGACGACAGTTATCGCAGCATCAGAGAAGCCACGGCTGCACAAAGGAAATGGTACAAAGCTGCGAGCCGATGGCGAGGGAACCTACGGATCTCTGCTCGTCGTAGGCGAACAGATCGGTTACTGACACCGACTGCGAGCCATGTGACGCTTTCCGAAGAACTACAACGAGCAGTGGATGTCACTGACACGGAAAGTTTAACATCCCCCTCTCGATCCTCGTCACCAACCCCGACTGTACGGACGTCAATGTCAGTTCGGTCGGATGTTCAATCATCAAATGCATCTATTCGCTCTTCACCCTCACAAATACGAACACCACCATTGCCAGCATCTCACTCTCCCCCCACTAGCCCCCCTCGTCCAAGAAGCCCACTCTCAGCGCAACCTCCTGCTTATCATCCGCGGCTATCCGTCTCTTCATCCTCCCTACCACATGTCTCGTCCTCTCTGATGTATTCGGATTGTAGACCTTCCTTCAAGGAACCCCTATCCTTGCGCCCACCATCCCCTCCGCATTGTGACGACGATAGTCACCTGGCTTCCATTTCGGGGCATGTAGCTACAGATGACAAGGCGATTCTCTCCTTAAGAGCGGCCTTGGCTAGCGCTCCCCCGGGGTCCGACTCGAACTATCCACAGGCCGCCTCTGTCCCTTCGATAGAAGAGGAAGATATGTTCGGATTGCCTTCTGGGTCGAGTCCTACATCCTCGGGCCATGATGCGTACCCTTATGAACCCCACCCGCCGTATTCACCGCCGACATCGACATCCCTACTTCCTCCCCCACCCTCGAAAGGGAAACAAAAGTTTGACTACTCGCATGATTGGGACGTTCATGTGGACACCGTTGAACCTCAACTTGGCCCGTCTGCGCCGCCATTCGAGGAAAGCGCGATGGTACCAAGTGCGCCTCCGCTAGACTTCGACGCGCATGTTCCCTCTGCGCCTCCTATAGACACCATGGACTCCACTATTGGCGGTCTAAAGGATGGTATGGACGCAGATACTGTATTCACGATCCCAGAGCACCCGAGTCATGCCACCGGACATCAGTCGGGGGATTAATGGGGCACGTCGCATGGGCAGGGGTCTAGATGCTTGACATGCTCCACTGTGACAGGCTAGATTTGCCACATTGCCACATCCCTGATACTTATCGCTACTTCCTTGTGGAAACTTTTCGCGGGCGCCTGTCACCACGGCCCTGGGTCACTGGTTTACCCTTTGGGAGGAAGGCCTTCATAGCCCTAACTTATCAGTCCATAACATGTACTAATGAGATATAATACTGTCCAGTGGCGCGTGGCATCCCAGCACGTCTTGCCCGTCTAGACCCAGAGGAGCGATACAGCGCAGTACTGACATACAGAAGGGTTGGGCGGAAAGAATCATCTGCGGGTTGAGTACACGCCAACACAAGTCGGTCGCCGTGGTTGTGGAAACAGGCCTTTTTGTCCAAAGCCAGTACTCAACTCTGCGCTCATCGTTTAGCTACGGACGTCCGTAACTTAACAGCCGAGAATCGAAACCCAGCGTGGGGGTACCTTAACTGACCTCAACAAATAAGGCAACAAAAGTCCGGCACAACGGGTGCGCGATTGAATGTGTGCTTTTACGAGTAGCAGCACTAGTGACACCTTCAGCACATGGAGGAACATGTATGTATTCAATGGTTTCTCCACAACTGGCAAAGAACTGTCTCCTTTCAGACTACTACAGTACTACGAGAAGGTTCCTCCGGTCTCTTTTTTCTTTTTTTCTTTCTTGATGTTTCCGATTATAAGTGACAGGACGTGTGAATGTCTCGGCCAGAAGCATGAATGGGGTTGTCGTTGTGGTGCGGCAGTCGAGTGTGGGTACAATACTGTAAATTATGAAATGGAACATGATGCGCCTTTCCTATCGGGAGGTCGGCGCCGTAAGCGCTTGTGAGGTTTTGTCGAACATCTGTCGCGTGTGGAGAGCGTTGCAGGAGCGCCTTAATATGCAAGTCATCTGTCCCAAAACACTGAAAGAAAAGAAACAAAGAAAAAAGGAAGAGGAAGCGTGGAAAGAATTAAACCGCTCTCTACTCGACCCCTCGGAAATGACGCGCGTTGCGCTTCGGGTTCGAGACCGTGACTGTATAACTTGAATGACGGGTGCTAGACTGCCAATGGGTACTTCTGCACCATGCGTGATGGAACGAATGCTTGATGGTAGCATTGGGCACCGAGGTCTGGAGAGAACGTAATGTGGTCGGTGGTCTTGGCTCCGTTACAAGAAGTGTCATTTTCGATACCCGTTGGAACAGTGATTGGCACGAGACACCGTACTGTACGCTACGAGTGGCTGCGGTTGGTTTGTTGGTGCGTGCTAACGACATTGACATTGCAAGGTTTTTAATCACATTACGCCGGATGCTATAATCGTAGGGGTCCAAATCCGGGCCGGTCAGCCTCATCTAATCTTGACCTTCAAATTTTCTATCCGATATCGAAACGAAAATCAAACAAATTCACTACCACTGCCTCTGCTGCACTCTGCTAACACACGAGATCACGCCAGCGTCGCAGCCATGGGCAAATCTCAGAAGAAGCGGTCCATGCGGCGGCACAACCCCGTGCGCGTGCCCGACTCGCACATCCCAAAAGGACTCGCCGCGGCATCGTCCTCGTCTAACAAGACAGAGGCAGTGTTGCCTCTCATTCAAAAGGTTCGAGCACTTTTCCCTATTTATTTTCATTTTCCCCCCCCCCCGATCTTGAGCGTTCTTCCGTTGATCTATCTCGGGCGAATTTTGCATCAGATGGAGAGCGCTGACCCCGTTGAGCGCAAGTGGGCATGCGTTGCAGTGTCAAACTTGATTTACAACGATCCCTCGACGCGACGTCTCCTGCAAGGAAAAAACGTCGTCGGAACGCTGATCCGCCGACTTACAGACTCCGAGGAGGAGGTCGTGGTTGAAGCTGCCGGAGCCCTGCGGTGAGAGCTCGTCAAATTTTCATTTACTTTTGTTTGCTTTTGGTTCTAATTGTCAGACTGTTTATTCCGTGGTGACCGGGACCCCATACAGAAATCTGTGCATTGACGGTGGATACGAAATTTGCGCCGAGATGTACAACAAGAATGTTCTCGCGCCGCTAGCGACGTTCATACCTAAAGTACGTTTTTTTAGTGCGCGATCCAACACCGTTCTACACGTATCGGGCGCTAAACGGACCCGTGGTCCGTTTTTTTTTAACGCCAATCTCGATTCTTACCTTTTTTTGTTTTATCGTTTTTGATTTCTAGATTTCGTCGATTTTGGCGCAATATATCGTGTCTGCAAAGACGGCACCCGAGAACGCGCAGAAGGTAGTATATGAATTTGCCGAGAACGTCATTACCATCTTGTGGTGTCTCTCGTGAGTTGAATGTCGCAAGCGCGCGCTAGGAAGGAGGTCTTCCTCCCCCGCCGACTGACGCAAGCGCGTAGCGTAGCGGTTCAGGTTTGGGTCTGTCTGAACTGACAAATCGAAGCACAGGGAAACGTCGAACAAGGCGCTCAGCGCCGTAAATAACCTCGGGCTCGCCCCGTTCTTGATGTCTTTCTTGTCATCGCGCGATCGGCTTCCCCTTCGCACTGTGACGTCCGCTGGTGCGTCGCGCAGCTTTAATCTCATCCTCTTCTCACCAGAGGGATATCCATGTAGCGCAGTGTCTCTACGTCCTGACGGAAGACAATCCGCCAGTTGCAGATGTGATCCGGGCCAACTTTAGCTATGCCTCGTGTCTACTCGAGATCGCAAAAGCGCGCGGCGGCGTACAGGAAGTGAGCAGCAAAGACGCCGTGGCTGAAGAGCATGCCGTGTCGCTGGGTATACTGGCGTGTGGTGCGTTTGTTCCTTTTGGGGTGTCCTCTGTGTTTTGATCGCAAACAATGCATAGGTATTTTGCGCAACCTAGCGCCATTCCCTCCACCATCTTCGATTGCGTCAGTCGACCTTGATAAAGATATCGTTCTTCCTGCGCTTGTCCCGGTTGTCGCTTCGGTATCCCTGCAAGAAGCGACGGAGACTGTCCGAGGGTTAATTCTAGCTCAACAGGCAGGTCACGAGTGCTCTTCCATTCCACCTGACTGACTTATCGTGACGGGGAATAGTCCGACGAGTCCGATTCCAATCAGCAGGATACAAAGCACCACTCAAAATCAAACCACGAATCCGAGACCGAACTTGGCCTTGAGCGCATCGAGACGAAATTGAGGGCGGTGCAACTCGCCCTTGAGATACTGACCGGCGTATGTGCGACGTTGCCGGATCCGGATCTAGAAATTGGAGCCGATGATGAGGAGATCGAAGATGGGGTCTTCGAAGACGGTGCAGTCAACGGCAGTGCGATGGATGACGGCCGTGATGACGCCATGGCCGTCGACGGCGTAGGCCCCGCTCCAGAACCTAACGACTCCCACGCGTCCGGCGCGCCGTCGTTCCTCCCAACGCTCCTCGAACCAGTTCTGGCGCTCCTCCACCCAACCGAACTTTCCTTCCAGGCGCCATCGCCACATCCACCGACGACCTCCGCCCTGAGCGCGATCCATGTAGCTGCCCTTGAGTGCCTCTCGAACACTTTTTTTGCGCTTGCCGCTGCGCCGGGCTCAGCGGCGTCAGACGTACAAGCTGGCCTGCGGGTGTGGGGCGAGGTCTGGGCTGCCCTCGCAGGCATGGGAAGTCCCGTCGATTCCCCACCAGGGAGCATGCGTGCGTCCGTGTGGGACGTCGCGACAGGCGTACTATGGGGCGTCGGCTCCGTATGGACAGGGAAAATCGTGCGTGATATTCTATGCTCTGGTTGGAATATTAAATCATGCTGTTGGCGATGGTCCGGTGTAGGCCCCAGAGGAAGTGCAAGTGCAAGCGCTGATTGCGTTGTGTGACGCGCGTACGGACGATGCAGTCCGCGTCAAGTGCATCGGTGTGCTATCGGCACTTGCACAACATGCGGATCCCGCTTCGCTCGAAGCGAATCGCGTCATCGCATCATATCTACTCGGCCTGCTTGCACCCGGACGCGCCACCAGCGCCGAGACAATGTTGCAGGCCACGGAATCGCTTATCGATATATTCGCAGATGAGCGCGCACCCGCGGAGGCCAATTTCCGCGCGGGTAATGTGCTCGCGGCGTTGGAGGGCGCTGTGGAGGGGGTGCGGCGCGCTGTTAAGGGCATTGATCGTAAGAAGGAAGGTGGAAGGGAGCTGAGGAGGCATGGAGAAGAAGTAAGGGATAATTTGGTCGCGTTTATACGGTACCGGAAGTCACTCAAGGGATAACTTCTGGCCTCGTTTGAAACAACCTCCCCTTCCCCCAAAAAGAAAAAAAGAGCTCGGTTCGCTTGCATTGATATGGGGCGACCACGCCTTTGTTGTATGGACACTGTGCTTCTACGGTCTCACGCTTACACCTAACCAACAATAACAATGCTGCTGCCGTTCAACGGTGCATCATAATCCTACATCCCAGTGTCCAGCTCTGGTCGATTACTCGGTTTCGGGGACAGGGCCAGAATCCTGTATGACGCTGATCAGCAACAATCTATGCGAAATCGAATGAGGATCATGCCGTTGCGCCATCGAACGCGTCCAGCCCTGCCGCAACGCGAGTGCCAGCTATGAGCGCGGACCAATCGAGAACGGGGAAGCTCGTCGAGCCAGTGCGCGACTGGACGTCGTGCAGCGCGCGAGCGGTGAGCAGGTGGTGGTGGGCGTTGTCGACTGCAGGCATTGGTGAATTGTGCTCCGTGGCGAGCCGTCGGATGTGCGTGGCATCTTTGATGGCACCATCGATGGAGAACCCGACGCTGCCATCGAATTTGTTGTGCAACAACTTGTCGCCGTATGATATCCATCTGTGAGAAAGAATGCGAAAGGAGCCGTGAAAGGAGGATAAAAAGTCGAACATATGGGTTAGCGGTTGCGGCACGGTGCAAATGGTGAGGAAACTTGTGCTAACAGAGGTGCGGGTATCAATTCTAGGGACCCAGAGGAGAAAGGTCGTTTTAGCGGACAAAATTCCTTATCGAGGCGGGTTGAGTAGGACACCCGAATCCGTACCTTTGATATATTCATAGACAAGCTCTTGGCCGATTCCTGTCTTTTCTGCGGCTGTGTATGCCTCCGCAATCAACTCGACGGTGCCAAGAACCAGAGAGTTGCCGATGAGTTTGAAGGTCGGCGCTTGTGTAATAGGCCTCTTGGTAAATACGAATGTACGAGATCGCACGCCAAAAGATTTACCTTTCTCGACGTTTCCACCAAGGTCAAGGACGCGGCGCCCGATGGCAGGTACAAGGGTGTAGGCGATCTGTTGCTTAGAGCGATAATCACCACTGAGAGCAATGAGGAGAGTTGCGTTCTCTGCCATCATAGGCGGGCCGAAAACGGGTGCGGTCACAAAGTGGCATAAAGGGATGGCAGATATGAGTGCGTCTAGTTCGCCTGAGAAAAACGGAGATGGCATAATTGTCAGAGCGAGAGCAGATGTTATGAGCCGATAACTTGCCTGCGACGCTGGGGTAGATCTGTGAATTAGGTTTCAATGAGACCCGACCAGTGCAGCACTCATATCTCTACAGACTGACCGTGCTTGTTTCCACAAAGATTTTGCGCTTCACTGGAAGCTGTGACTGCGCCTACGGTGGATAAAAAAAAGGAAAATATCTGAGTGTGTGCTCATCAAAGTCATGGGCGTGCATGAGAGCTTCTCGCCTGAAGAGTAGCCGCAAGCTCCTGGTACACCGACTTGACGACGCTGTCGCCAGAGAGCGAAGTCAGGATGATGTCGCACTTTGTCGCGATGTCCACGACGGTCTCCGCAATCTCAACCTTGCGCTCTCCCAGCTCGTGCAGGAGCTTTTCGCTCTTCTCTTTGGACCTGTTCCAGATCAGCAGCGGGGGCTGCTGCTCGAGGTGGGTCGCGCGATGATTAGCGAGGTTGCGTGCCATGAGATAGCCCATCGCGCCGAGCCCGATCCACCCGACCTGTACCTGGATGTGTATGCCTGGCGTCGCGGGGCGTGAGTAAGGTAGATCATGGGCCAGTTTATGTCCCAGTGGACTGAGCATTTTCTGTTCGGTCATCGTTCACTGCTGGCGTCACGATTCACGCAAATCCAATTCCGCGGATACGATGATACTTAAACGTGATGACATATGCCCACGTGGTTTCCACGCGAGATTACCAAATGGGGACACCCGTGCGTGCCTGGTCTATTCTGGTCGCGTCTCCGTTGTTTGCTGTTTCTGCCAAGCGAACACTTTATGGCCTTCCAGCAGGCCAGCAACAAGGGCACTCTAGTCCCAGGTCAGACAATTTCTGTCAACAAGTATACTGTCCAGGTAGAGAGATACCTTAGTCAAGGTTAGATCATTCTCTCCTTGGCTCTGCAAACTTCCGTAACCATTGTGTAGGCGGATTTGCACACGTCTACCTCGTCAGGACTCCCACGCCAGTGTATGGAACGACACATCATGTCCTCAAACGTATCGCAGTTCCAAATGAGTCGATGCTCACAGAAGTTAAGAAGGAGGTGGACATCATGGTACGTCGCCTGGACTGGATCGACTAGGGTGGTGTATCTCTAATGGCCCACAGCGTATTCTGAAAGGCCACCCTAATATCGTCCACCTAGTTGACGCAGCCTGGAATAGAACCTCCACTGGGGTATATGAAGTCTTCATTTTGATGGAGTATTGTCCAGGTTTGTTGCACCTCTTCATGCCCATCAGTCCCCCTGAACCCTGAATAGGCGGCGGGATTATCGACATGATGAATAGGCGACTACGCGAACGTCTTACGGAAGCGGATATTCTACAAATTTTCGTTGATGTCTGCGAAGGGGTTGCTGCCATGCACCACCTTCGTCCAGCTCTCCTACATCGCGATCTCAAAGTTGAAAACATTCTCCAGTCCTCTGACACACAATTTAAACTCTGTGACTTTGGTTCCGCAGCACCGGTGGCATCTCGGCTCCCTGCCAACACCCAAGAGATAAGGGCTCTCGAAGCTGATCTCAATCGATACACTACACTTCAGTATCGTGCACCGGAAATGGTCGATCCGTATCTGCGACGACCGATCGACGAGAAGTCAGACGTGTGGGCTTTGGGTGTCCTTTTGTACAAACTCTGCTACTACACGACACCATTTGAGGAACATGGGCCTCTCGCGATCTTAAACGTCCAGTATAAAACACCACCATACCCTGTTTATTCGGCCCAATTGAATTCACTGATTGGTATGTCAACCATTGCATCCCGTTTTGATAAATGCAAACTAAAGCTGCACAGGATCGATGTTGCGCGAGCATGGGTCACAGCGTCCGACGGTATTCGATATTCTAAATATTGTGCACCGTATGCGCGGTACCAAGTCCAAGTTTGCTTACAATGCTCCACCTCGTTCCCAGCTTGTCCCGCAGTTCGGTACCGAGTCCGCTTCTACACCTGCAAGTGCTTTGGATGGGCTTATATCTTATCGTTCCTCTACCTCATCTGTCCCGCAAGTTCAAGCTCCTGCATTAACTAACAAGAACGCAGGCGTCCATGCACGTGAAAAGGTCCTCGAGGCAATTGCTCCTATGCGACGTGGGCGGCCCACGCCTGTCTCCCTTCACCATGCTACGACGGGTCCGTCGAGCCCGACGCAGGATAAGACTGAGCGCAAGTCATCAGAGTTTGAATTTAAGGATACAGAGGACGAGTCGTGGAAGGCACCTCGCGGAGCCATTCGCGGACACCGTTCTGGTCTCGTGAGCCCAACGAGATGGCCCCCGCCGGCCACATCATTCGACGACGCTTGGGCGGTAACGCGAAGTTCTGGCGCAGATGATGAAAAGGCGAAGAATCGCGATCGCCGCAGGACGGTTCTAGGCTCACCAGGTGGGCTGGGTGGCTTCGGAGACTCATTCGACGGCGGGCTGGAGTTATCATCAACTGCGACCAATCTCTCTACCTCAACGCCGGGTAGCTCTTTGCTGATGCCGCAGGCGAGCGTCAAGCCTCGTCCGAGTAACCAGCGTGCTCCAGAATCAACTAGTCGTATCCGGGCGCCGACTAAATGGAAGGATGCGTTCGAAGGGCTAGGTCTTCCGTCTGACCGTGCTTCTGCCCCAACTCTTGGTGACGTTCAGAAAGCTAGGACTGGTGCAAGCGTGGGGCCAACGGGTGGAGAATCCTTCTCGGCCAATTTGACCGTTCCCGGCAGAGGTACCTCACATACACCTGCTGGCAGCTCACCTCGTCCTTCACCATCACCGCGGTTGTCGTCACAAGCCCCATCACCAGCGCCGCCTGTATCTACGTCTTTGCGACCGTCGCCCTCCCTTCGTCCACAGGCATCATCCAGCGCGCCTAAGGTCGATGTCTCTGTGGAGCAGCGCTTCCCTGCTCTCGAGGATCTCGACCGTTCGTTACTGTCTCCGGCAGCTGGACCACCCTCCCACACTCAGCAGAAGATGAGCCCGCTCATGACCTCACCTGTCCTTCCGCCTCAACTTTCATCCGGCACATTTACCAGTAAGAGCAACCAGCCTTCTGGGAGCAAATTCACTCAAGGTGTTGGTCGCGGTGGGAGAGTTCACTCCGAACACACTACTGGGACCGCATCGCTCGAGTCGCAGGATGTGCGGACACCGAAACATGAGCGCACTGGATCTCATCTTCCGGCACCATCCCCTTCGCGTATCCCACGCCTTCCATCGCGGGCTCTTCCCCCTAGGCGTCAGACATCTCTCACTGTACTGCGTCCCCCATCCGCCCCCCAAGGGCTTAAGCCCAATGAGCCACCATCCCCTGCCCAGATCATGGGTCGACCTGAGCCTCAGGATTGGTTGACCGGACCAGACGAGGACTCAATGGGCGGTACTCCCATCAAAGCCGTGTTGAAAGATTCGCCTGGGAAGCGAGCCTCGGTAATTGTGGGGCGAGCCCCTGATATTCCTAGCCCACAGGAAGCCGTTGCTATTTCCGAAAAGCGAGCGTCGCCGCCACCATCGCCGACTCCCGCACCCAGGACAACGTCATCTTGGATCCTGGCTATGAAACAAACCAACTTTGACACGGACAGCGATCGACCGCTTGTACAACCAAAAGCTCGACTGGCCTCGACGGAACCACGCGTTTCGGCGCGGCCTCCCACTGACAGCTGGACGCCAACGCATAAGCGGCAAGACACGACTACTACGACATCAACGACCAGTAGTGACGATGGACCGGAAGAAGCAACGGGTTACGGACCTTCACGAGTCGCTCCTACACGTTCACCTGCGCGGGTCGAAGCAAAGGAAACCGGTGATGCTGGCGGTCACCGAAGGCGTAGGTCGAAGTCTCGACAGAGCTCTGTGCATGAACTAGTCGATCTATGGGGAGGAGGGAAAGAAGGGCGCACGAAGTCTTATGGTGGTGGGGGCGGCACATCCCCGTCCATGGGATCGAAACCGATCTCACAAGAACTGGAAGATATAAGCAGCTTGAGTAAACCTCTCCTATTCCCCCCTGCAGGGCAGTCGTCAAAGTCACGCTCTGTTTCGCCGTCCCCACTCATCTCGCCATCGATCTCCACCGACTCTACAAGGCCTGACCCTGACCTGACCTTTTCCACACGTAGTCCGTCAAGACACCGCAAGCAGTCTACGAATGGTCGTGACGCGGGTCCACCGCCTTCTGCCTCGGCCGGAAGTGCCACCATCCGCCCGCGTCCGCAGTCGATGTTCCTCAACTCCCCAACGACCGCCGCTGTGAAGTTCCCTGTGCCGTCTCCCGTTGAAGGCAGCAACACCATTCTGGAAGTGCCTTCACCAGAACCCCGGGCGCAGCGCATGCGGCGCACGTCCATCTCAGATATGGTACAGCGCTACGAGGCGATGAGCGGAAGCGCAGGCCCGAGCCCTGTCTCCCGGCAACCTACTAGCTCGACCCAGCCGGCAGTGTCCCTCACCCGTTCTACAACTACGCATGCCTCACCGTCCCCGCGACGCGGCCACCACGGTGCCGTAGGCTTACCCGGGCTCGCAACGGACTCATCGAAGAAGCCACCGACGGGCATCGGTGCCTCGGACAAGCCGCGTCCAGAACACGCTTCGCCTATCGGACTTCCTGGCCTCGCCCCGGAGAGGAAACCGTCTACATCGTATAGCGGTCGTCGCTCGCCGATAAAGTTCGATTCTACGGGCGGTGGCGTCGGCAGTGGCATGGGTGGACTCGATGTTCCTATTCCTGTTAGGCCAATCCCGAGGCGCTCTGTCTCCCCTGTTAATCTCCCTGCTGGAGAGGAGACGCAGCCGTCGTCGTCCCCAGAGAGGCCGTATCAAGGTGTGGGACGCTTGATTGATGAGTGGCAGCGCAAAACTGCAGATGCGGATGCGCCACGAAGTCCCGTGTCGCGACGCAAAGGTGGTGGTGGTACAGGAACGAGTGTGACTGCGTCGCCGCGACGCGCAGGCGTGATCGCGGGGCGTGGAGTGCAGGACTAAGTACATTGGTTCCCTTTGGTTTTTCCTTTTCGCATTGAGCTCAGCCTCAGACGGTGTCATGCGTGGCTCATAGATTGGACTGGCGCTCTCCTCTTTTCTTTTAGATTGAGTATTTACTTATAAATGCAGACTTGATTTGTACATGGCGATGACTAGCGCAATAGAAAAAAAAACAAAAGGCTGTGTAAATAAAACGGAAAGGAAAATGCCATATCGTGTTAAAGTTGTGCAAACCGGAAACCAAACGGCTAGCCGTCGCTGTCGCTGTCACCGTCGCCGACTTGGAACAGTTTTTCCTGAGAGTCTGATCTTGAGTGTGGGCGAACGTTGGTCGAGCGCGGGACCCCAAACAAAGCGCGCGCAGCCTCAGGGCCGCGGCCATGTTCCCACCCAACCCCGCTGTCGTCGCTATCGCTAGACATCCGCGGAGGCGCCTGCGCCTGCGAGTGTTCCTTCTGATAGCGCAGGCCTAGCTCTACAGAGATTGCATCCGCGCGAGCAATATTTGAGTGATTCGGGTGGATGAAGAGATCCGCAGGCTTGGGCTTGCCGAATGCCTTGCGCATTCGAGGGGGCGAGGAGAGGGAAAGTTGGTGGTATGCACTACATCATAACAATGATTTTTTTGAGTACATCGGTGCATAGGTTTGTTGGATTGGACAGGGGTGCGGAGAGGAAGGGTGGGAGGGAGAAGAGAGAGGGAGAGAGACGTACTTCTGGTGGTCGGAGGGGTTATAGACATCGGGGTGCTCATAGTACTCGATGAGGAATTGGCCCGCTGCCAGGGAGAGGACCTATCGTTGTTATGCGCGCGTCAATATATAGTACGCGACAGGCACATCATGTTACGTACAATGACGAAGATGAGCCTGCATGGGATCCGAGGCGATATCACATTAGGGCAACGAACAGCGATGGACGGGCACATCACTCACGAGACGTGGAACGTCATGGAAAGGAGCATATAGAGTCTGCAGAGCGAGGTTCAACATGGTAGGAACGCAGGAGAGGGGGGGGCGCGTACAGTCGCAAGAGCGTCGCTATGGAATAGAGGGCCGCCCGCCATAACGCGCTGCGCGCGCGCGACTGGCGGACGGCGTCAAAGGGTATCCAATGTCTTGAGAGAGCGAAAGTGAGGGCTCTACGGAAGTCACACCGAGTTTCTCAGTTTGCGGAAAGGGAAAGAAGGGTGGAGAGGGAGGAAAGCGCGGGATGGTGAGAGACGCACGCACCGTTCGACGAGGCAGATAGAGGAGGAAAGAGCGGCGGCGACGATCAGAGTCCCCAATGATGTGAGACGGAAGCCAGAAAAGAGTACGTGCTCTCCGTTCAAGGAAGTGTGAAGATAGTCAGCCCAGCCGTCCATGTGAGAATAATATGTTTCGTGTGAAGGGGAAACAGAAAGGAAGGAAAGAGATGAAAAGAGAGCGGGGTAGCTGCGATTAATTTTATGGCTACCACGAGTAAGTCGTACGGTACGTATCAACGACACATGACGATGGCACCAAGCGAGCTCACAACTCGTCGCCATGCCACATCGACTACTTCTGCTCTCACCCTGACTTCTTCTGCCTAACTGGCCACACTAAGTCCTGCATTCCGTCAACGCGCTTAGCGCCCATTATTGTAAATTCAGGACAAGAGCGCTTGCGAAGCCTGCTCTCACGTAGCCACGGCAACCTTCTGCCAAAAACACCAATATAAGCTGGATGAACGGTGATTCATCCTAATGGCGAAGTGTGTCCAGGATTCGGTGTCTGCTTCGTTATTCATCAACACCACGAGAAGGTAGACCAAAGCTTCCGAGACAAGAGCACAAGGGACGACATACGGGGCAAGTGACCCCTCAAGTCGCGTCCAACTCGCCCGTGTCATCCATTCGGCGGATTTAGAAGAACTTGCGCTCCAAGTACGTTTCTTGGGCCTCCCTGGCCTTCTTTTCTCGCCACTCACAGCGCTCTTTGTACTCGCACGAGCTGCATCATCCCGTCAGCACGGCGTCGCAAGGATGATAGCACGGTAAGCACTTACAAGCAGCGACGAGAGTGCTCGACTTCGACACCGCGAGGCGGACGTTCTCCGCGCCACCACTGCAACACGTCGCGCACGTGCGCTTGCATGGCCGCCTCATCAAAATCGAAGGTCTTCTGCCCAATGACATTTGACGATTCTGGCTGAGATGTAGATGCTTGCAAGCCCAAAGCGCGTGGTTCTGCCGTATTCAGCGCTCTCGCAGGTCGCGCCGTCTCCGCAGTCACAGGCTGTGTGCTCGCTATCTCTCCACTCCGATCGTACCAACGCATGCGTAGGGTATCGGAAAGCTTCTCTGTGCCACGAGGCGAAGGTGACCGGGAAGTTGCGATGGAGATTCTGCTGTTGTCAAGCGCAGCACCGCTCTCTTCCCCAGGATTCATGTCCCGCAAACTCTCCACTATTGCGCGTTGGAGGTCGCGCTCCTCTTGATCCGCATCCGCCAAGGGACCCAATACGTCCACCGGAAAGAGCCGGGGTGCTGCGCTACGCTTCGATTGTGTACGGTATATGATCTCCAGAGTCGGAGAAATGCCCTGCAGGAGATATGATTGCACCGTCAAGCGCCAAAAATCCGCGAGGTCGTCAAGACAGTCGGGGTACCCCTGCATGATTATTCCGTCTGTCTCGCGCGCGAGGCCGAAATCCTTGAGGAATTTGTCGGAGAACGGTTCGAAAGGGTTGACGTGAACCTTTTCCCAGAATGCACTGAATGAGAATGTAGGGGAGAGGAGCTCGGAGAGTAGGTGGTGGTAGAGCATAAGTTGCAGGCGGGAGGACAATGCATCGTCATCAGATGGAAGCCCTTTGGAACGTCGGGTTTTGGTATCTTTGAGAGAGAGCTCGTACATGGGGCGAATTGGCGATGGCGAACGACTGGCCTTGGACGGGGAAGTGAAGAAATCGTGCGATTGAGATGGTGACAGTTCCCGCCGCTTGCTAGACCTTCGAGGAGTCCCCTGTGCAGAGGTCGGTGCACGTTTTCTACGGGGGTCTGGCTCGGCCTTGGGTTCGGGTATTGTCTTGAGCGAAATCTCATCCTGGTCTGTTGTAAATAACCATATAACAAAAATCGCCAAATCTGAACATACAATAATACCAATGATAGGGTAATCTTGCACTACGCCGAAAACGGGCATCTCACGCTGTAATTAGATATTAAGATCATCGAAGTGGCCCATTTCATGAGTTCGACTTACGCAGCAATGTTCTTGCATGAGGGTGTCAAGGCGCGCCAACATATCAATAAGGCTGAAAAAGGTATTTGAGAAGCTAGTCGAGGAAGGTGGTTGAGATAGATACCGTGCTGCCCAAAGCTCCTCGGCCGTTTCAGGAATAAAGACAACCTGTTCTGGGTGTAATTCGCGCTCCAATTCCTTGTGAACGACCTATGGTACCGGCCAAAGATGGGCAAGCCGTGAACAAGGGAGCGGAACCCATTAGGTCGTGAAGAAAAGGATGCGCACTCGTCCATTTTCTAAAACTTCCTCATTGACCTCTGCCACTTTCTTGTCCACCGTAATAACCCTGCCTCCCGCAGAGACGAATGTGTCCGGTCTGTCGGCAAGGGGGCGCGATCTGCCTTGACGAAGTCCGTAATCATATTGCATCTCACACCTTTTACGGAGCACGATCAGTCAAATAACAGTCCATCACAAGGAGGGATAGAAAAAGAATGCTTGGACTTACCATGCGGGCCTAACTAGGTCGGAAACGCTCAGATAACCGCTTGACCTGTACCTCTTGTACGGGCTGCTCGAGTGCGCTGCCTTGGCCCTGGATGAGCGACCCGACCTCGACTTTCCCCTATCCGATTCGTTCGCCGAACCGTCCTCCTCGCTCCCAGTGCCACTCCCAGCAGCCACCTTGACAACAACATACTCGTCAGCGGCACATTCTAGCTCAACAGCAACTTGGGGGCCACCGGATCCACCCTCCTCTTCGACGCGTCTCTGAGCCCCGTGACCGCGACCGTCCGTCTTGTTGTCCGAGTCGGGCCCCGGGGGGTGCTCACCCGTCGTGGAGTCGATGTAAACAAAGTCCGCATCAGTGAACTCGGAAAGATCGTACGCGTCGTAGTCAACTTCAGAGCTGTCCATGTATGACGATGGCCACGCATAGGGAGGAAGACAGGAGATAGCCAGAGTCGTGGGAATTGATTAGTTGCTACTCAAGTGCTACGCGCTACTCACTCATACGCTCACGCCGTAGCCAAACGTCACGATGCAGCCGTCGCACTACTATGATATCGTGCACCCGGCATCTTGTTCACTCCGGACTTCACCCTCATTGTCGCACCATTCCTTTTCTTTCCCCTTTAGTATTAGATTTTTCTGATGTAAATACAAGCTTGAAAGAATATAAAAAGGGAGCCTTGCTGCCCTCGAAGAGCAGAGAAGTACACCCACACGCGCCTGTTTTGCACCCTTTTTTAGTGTGAGTGCGATTGACCTTCTCTCTCGTGTAAACGCCCGACAACACCCGAGCCAGCGTCCGTCTGTCGTTCCTGCGATCCCCTTTCCTTTTCTCTTTGTATCCTTCGCGTACCTGGCGGCAACCTAAGCCGCGAGTGCCGCGTCTTGTCCCTGTACCTTTCCCCCGCCCTTCATTGTCGTGCTTACAATACTCGACCAGTGCACTCGTACAGAACTGCAAATTCAAAGAGTGACTAGATTCTGACAAGTCTTACACCTCGACGACGGTAATGGCCGCTCAAATCTTCTTCTCTACGTTCGAAGTCACTCGCCAATCGTTCCACCGCACCGCCCTCACCTACGGGATCGTCAACCTAAAACCAATCGTCCCTGGCCGTACGTGCGCCGCACCGTCGGCAGATCTCCACGCCAAAAAAACCATGATGGCTCACACCGATGTTTTCCCCTCACCTCCTCGCTGACACTCATCGCGCGACGATCAAACGAAACGACAACTGCCGTGCTTTATTTATTTACTTTCAGACGTGCTCGTGTGCCCGACGCGACCCGTCCCGCGCCTCACCGATCTACGTGCAGACGAGCTCGCGGATCTCTCGAGCGCCATCCAGCGCATCGGTCGCGTCGTCGAGCGCGCTTACAAAGCGGATGGTCTCACCATCGCACTTCAGGTACGATGCGTCATTCATTGCTCTGTAATATGTTTTGGAGGCAAAAAAATAATTCGAATTAAATCGTGCAGGACGGTGTCGCGGCGGGCCAGACAGTGCCGCATGTTCACTTCCACATTCTCCCGCGGCGCCTGCGAGGCGATCGGTTCGGTGGCTCACAACCAGACGAGGTTTATGTTGAACTCGAGAAGCAGGAGGGCGAGATGCCGCGCGACCTTGCGACGGCTTCCGAGACCGAGTCGCGTGCTGAAGTTAGGCCTCCGGAGCCGCTCAAGATGGACGCAGACGAGGCGCGTGAGCCAAGGACGCTCGAGGACATGGAACAGGAAGCGAGGTGGTTGGCGGGCTTTTTCGAGGCAGCAGAAGAGTGAAGGCACGTTTCGGACGTTACATTCGCGTGTAATTCTAGGAATCAACGTATAAGGAAGCTACAGGAGGTCGAGATGGATAGAAGCAAAGTAGAATACAGTGGTCCTGCTATGATGTCCGTGTGTACTGAATACAAGAAACGTACAGTATCGTTTCGTTGTGAAAGTGTCATGAGATATCGTCGTGATAACTACCCCGCTCGTGCCGAGTTTGGATCTGATGTTGAGGCGCCAGGTGCAGGGCGAGCTTGCGTGGCAGCATTGTGAAAGTCAGGAACTTCATTTGGTTCCCACGTCCCGGGAATTAGGGCGACGGGTAAAAGCCAAGTCGCAGTCAAGACAATTCCGTGGCCTACCCAGCGTCGGAATCAATTTCCAGCACGCGAGTCGAATCGTCGTTTCTGCGTACCTTTATCAAATGACTTCATCGTGCCCCAGCTCCATGCCACGAAACCTCCAACATAACCAAGATAAGGCACGAGCCGGTGCGCGATCACAACCCCAAAGCGGAACTGAGGTGGCACGACGTTGAGTGGGACATGGCCGAGCAACCACTGCAGTGCAGTGGTTATGATAGCAGCGCGTTTCGCCGCTTCCAGCCGCCTGTTATTCAACACATCCAGTACAGGCGGAGGAAGATACCTGACATGATCATGACATTAGCCCGGCCATGTGCGTCAATGTTGAGATAGAAACGCACAGGCGATAACCCCACCATGTCGCTTGGAATGAAATCTTATCTGGGCTCGGTACCCACCGAGTCCTCGTTTTCACAACTTTCCGACTCTCTACCACCTTATCCTTCAAAGACTTAGTGCCCTCCACGACCTTGTCCGAAACCAGCTTCCCACCCTCAATCACTTTCCCCTTCCATGTGTCGAACCATCCGGTGGCGCCGGGCTCTTCGCGCACGTCGGACTGAAGGACATCAGTTGATCTTTGTTGCTGAGAAGGTTCCGGAGGAAGAGCGGCAGGAATCGAGCGTGGTGTAAGCTGCTCCCCGACTTCGGCAAAGGACAGAGGACGCGCAGGCTGTTCAAACTCGAGGGTCTCGCCGTCATCAAATACGGACATGATGTCCGACGCCGCAAGCTCAACCTCAGAGTCCTCGCTAGGAACAAGCGGGCCGTACAGCATGATGCTGCTATCTCCATCGTCGTCGTCGTCGTCGTCTTGCTCCTTCTTAGCAGAAGATGGCGCAGTACCGGCGGGGGCTTCTGTTGCGGGAGCTGAAGGTCGTCGCAAGCGATCGAGGATCGCGAATACGGATTGCCTGCCCTTGTCGAGGGAACCGCCCATGACATTCTCATTACCGAGAAAAGAAAGGAAGCGCGAGTCGGTGATTGGAACAGGACCGGGAGGTATGGAACTGTCGGGGGTGGCTAGCCCGGCTGCCTCTGACCGTGGAGCACCGGATGAAGTAGTCGCATCTGTCACAGAGGGGGTGGTGGCGGGAGGTTGGGGAGCTGACCAAGGGCCGAGAAGCGCTTGGATACGTCGTGCCAGAGTAATGGGCTCAGGTGGTGTCACGTCCTCGCTATCGCCGTCGAGCGTTCCTGGGCAGGGAAACGAAGACCGCCTATGGAATGTGGGTGACAGGTTGATCCCAGAGGCCACGGACGCAGTACCAGTAGCGTGGGAGAAACCAAGTCCAGTCTGAGCGGTAGTGGCGCGGCGCGATGTACTCGGCATGATTTCGGGGGGGTCTGAACCATTAGTGGGGACAGTACGAGAGGGAAGTTGTGGTGGGGAGCGAGGAGATGGCGATGGGGAAGAAATATCATGCTGCGCAGCTCCGCGTGCCGCGGTCTTGGGAGCAGAGCCAGAGCCTGCTGATGCTGCCGCTTGTGAAGAGGGTGTGGTAGAAATGGGTGGTGGTTCAAGCCAGGATGGAGGGGGAAACTCAGCTGTCTTTTGGCTGGTCCTTACAGTCTCATTCTGCTTGCCTTTCCTCCCGAACTTTACAAACTGCTCCAACGCCTGTATTTTTGCCTGGGGAAGGGTACCAGTGCGCTTGCCGTCATCGGCGCGTGACGAGGTCCCGGATGTGGTCTGGTGCTTGACACCTGACACATCGCTAGTGGAACGACTGAGACGTGCTAATGATGGGTCCGTGCTTGCCATGAGCGAATGACGATGGAGGACGACTGCGCGAGGAAGTCATCCGTGGTAGTCAGTGGTGGCACACCACGCGGCGTCGTCACGGGGCCACGCTCCAAGCACGTGCAGGGGCAAGATTCGCATCTGTCGAACACCACCAGCTCACCGACTACCTACTATAACTAATAGGGCTATAGTGGGCTGCTCTCGCAATTGCTACCATACCGAGTAGCACGGGCACAGACATCATATAGGCTGCCTCAGTCGCATTGGTGACATCCGAGGCGAAGTTCAGCTGCACGTGGCCAGGGATGCGGGGACAGCTAATTAAGCCTCAGCTTCTTTGATGAACTGGGACCAATTATAGTTCTCCCTCATGCACGTTTAACACGCTAGTGCGCCCACAGTGCGCCTACCCGGCTTGCCAGAGATAGAGACCTTACGGACAGAGGGGCTATTAGGCAACCGTGACTCACTCAAGTCGACGGCTTCCTCTCCCAGGCTTGTGGGACTAAATTGCGATGCAGACGAAGAGGCATCGCAACGAAAGAACAGTGCGTATACGTGCTTCTAATTCACTTTCTATATTTATAGTAGTGTGTAAAGCCACGCCTTAACAGGTAGGCAGGGTAGCAAAGTCGGCGGCAGTTGCTCGCTCGTTGGCATTCACCCTTGACATCGACTAGATCCCTGTTTCAGTATCTCTCGACATGATTCTGGAGTCATTCCGTCTTTTTAAATGAGCAAGTCTTGGCATCTCTGATATATTTCAACGGCTGTCCTCTGTCCCTGTCCACCCAACTCCTCTGCGATGGCTACTGGTTCTTCTTCCTCCAGCTCTGCTCCAGCCTCCCCAGCGGAGCGGAAGCCCCGCACAATCGTACTGTGCTTCGACGGCACGGGAAATGAATACAATTCTATGGTGTGCTTTTCTCCTTACTTCCTCCCTCGGAGAGATAACAGCTTGTGCCATCGTGACTTCCAATAGAATACGAATGTGGTCAAGCTATATTCACTTTTAAGGAAGGACCGGGAGCAGGACCAGATATGCTACTACCAGGTGAGTGCCCCATTTTCATGTTTCGAATCCTCTCCCTCTCACATCTTCGTAGCCGGGCATAGGAACATACTTCGCGCCAGGTGTCGTTCAACCAATATTCCGATGGGCCGCGGCGAAGCTGGACGAAGGTTTTGCCTGGTATCTCTCCGAGCATGTGTTAGGGGGTTACAGGTTCCTCATGCAGAATTACCACGTTGGTGACAAAGTCTGCTTATTTGGTCCGTCTGGTGTGCACTAACTGAATCCTACTCGGAGGCTTACCTTGGCATTGATAGGCTTTTCTCGCGGCGCCTACACTGCCCGAGCGCTCGCTGGAATGCTGCACAAGGTATGTATGATTTGTTACCCTATACCTCATTTGTCCTCGATACCCACTCGGTTGGTCGTGAAGGTCGGCTTGCTCTCCAAAGACAACATGGAGCAAGTTTTCTTTGCATACAAGCTCTATAAGCAATCCGGTAAAAAGAATCAAAGACTCGCTGAGGGGTTCAAGGAGACATTCTGCCGCAATGTACCCATTGATTTCGTTGGGGTCTGGTGCGTAACTATACTGCACACCAGGGATGTCAGGGAGGAATAGAAGCTGATCCACGTGCAACAGGGACACCGTTTCCAGTGTGGGAGTTGTGATTTCCCGATCCTTGCCTTTTGTGGATGTGAATACTACCATTCGGGTATTCAGACAGGCACTGTCACTTGACGAGGTATGTGATCGACGTCATGTGATTTTCTCCCTGGCCTTTTGGAATCGCGCAACTTACACTCCCCAGCACCGTTCCAAATTCCGTCCGAACCTGTATCAAAAATACCCCGCTCACAAATCACCGAACCCAAATGCTACCAAGTCCGGGACAGATCAAATATACGAGAAGACAGACGTAAAAGAAGTCTGGTTTGCTGGGTGTCATTCTGGTGCATTTTATAACACTCGGCTTCCTGGCGTGGGAAGTTGACGATAGTCAGATGTCGGCGGTGGCAATGCCCCTGACACGGCACAATATGCACTCTCTAACAACTCCCTCCGATGGATGGTCGAGCAGATTGACAAGGAATGTAACCTTCTCTTTGACTTTGACTCGGACGCCTTCGACCAGTACCACATCCCCCGCATGGTTGGAGAAAGCAAGTATTATTCATCCCCGACCAGTGGGGATGAGCCCCCCGTCAGCGAGACTTGCCAGTGGCCCGTTGGAGAGATCGACAAACAAGATGCCGTGCAGAAGATCACCGACGAACTGAAGCGCAATCCGCTTTGGTGGCCCATCGAATTTTTCTTCACGCCATACAGTTACCAGAATGCGAAGGGGGAAAGGGTGACTACCTGGTTGTGAGTCTATGTTGGCGTAACGAAGACATCGAACGTTATTAACCGTCGTCAATAGGCCTAATTTCTTTCGCGCGCGGCGGATTGAACAGGAACCTGTATTCCATACGAGCGTTCAGATACGCATGGAGGATGCTAAGCTCAAGTACAAACCGAGGGCCCATTATAAGAAAGGTACAGAAAGGTATGAGTCCTGAGCCTGTCGTGATGCGTGGAGGAGAATTGTGGAGTCGGTGCGACGTTGATTGCGTCTTTCTATTTTGAATATTGGCCTATCAGCTTCTCATATGCTGTTTATTGAATACGGATTGAATACTATGACAATACCCTTTGAACTTTGACTGAGAAATTCTAGTCTCAGAACAGACTTGACATCTCGGATTGTGGAAGTGGAAGCAACAACAAGACACTAGCCATTGCATGGGGTCTTTTGGCAACTTGAATAAGGTAGACACCAGAAAACAGTACGGTTTGTATAGACTTCTGCATCCCCTTTTTACTCCTTGCATAAATAAATAATACAGTTTACTGTGGCCATAGCCTCCCTCGTCATTTCCTATAAACCAAAATCTTCATATTGCAGTAAAGAGGTGTTTACAAAGGAGAGGAGTCCTGGTTTCTGGTGACTTCTACCTAATAAAGGAAAGGGACCCGGGAATGTCAGTATCAGTACACGGCTCAAGTGCATTGAGATAGCATGCCCAGGGTTTGTGCGCCGTAGGGCATAGCATCATACAACATGTAGGGCACAACGAACTACTAGCTTGGTACTAGGTCGCTTGGGAGGGAAGTTAGACACAAGTAGGGCGACGGCAACGCAGCCGACTGTTCGTCCTGCCCTAAGTCCTCAGTTAGAACCTGGCATACATCTTGCTCTGAAAAGGTTCCTAATGCCATGGCATTGAGATACGATCGCCGATACAACAGTACTCATATATAGAGAACAAGAATAAGAAGGGCTATCTCTGTCATAGCAACACCTTGAACGCCAGCGACAAGAGTTACGATGTGTCCCGCCGTCACAAATGGCCGCTCGAATGTCTGCTTGTGCCCCTGTCCGACAGTAGGTATCACCAGGATATGGGCCATCTCACCCCCATCATCCCTGTCTGCATAATCGTGGCGCGAATGGCGTGCCAGTGCATGGAGGAATGTACACAGGGAAGCAAGGATGGTGTACAATAGCCCTACTGATCATGCGAAAGCGCGAGATGTAAGGGAGGGAAGGGGAAAAGAAAGGAGGTGTAAGGACGGCTTGTGTGTGCGCTAGCCCGGGCCCGGAATCGGCCTCAGAATCGACTGCGCACTTAGCACCGCCGCTGCCTATTCGTCTTGACAGCAGCATCACCACGCGCACCCGGCACAACATTCGTTCCGGATTCTTCCCCCTCGCACTCGCTGTCCTGCTCTATAGATTTATTTTCCTTCATTCAGTCCAGTTACGACGTCGGGAAAACTGTCACAAGTGTCAAAGCCCCGTGTTTTTCGTTTTCGGTTTGTTTCCCCTGCTGCTCTTCCACTCTATCCCCATTAGACCTAGAGTACAGCTTCCCATGTAAATAGATAACCTCTCCCAAATATAAAATGGCGCCGCGCCCTTGACGAACACGGAAGAGAACCATTCGTCGCGTTTTCCCCTTCTTTTGCCTGATCTCAACTACACGACCATGCCAGGCTTTTGGTCCGTGCATTTATTATCTTTTCCTCCTATCGAACTCAATGTGTGGTCTCGACTTGGGATCCATCGCTACAAAGGGATTAGG
>QFEY01000024.1:33368-60115 GCA_003316435.1 Russula virescens
GGGGGAAGAAAAGTGAGAATATATTACGATAGAATTAGTGGTCGAAGAGTCTCAATAACAGAGAATAGCCTGGGATTCCGAGCGCAGTGCGCACATACGCGCCGTTGTAGGTGCGTTGGCTCGCGCGCAGCTCGACAAGCTCGTCCACGTCTGGACAGATAGAGGACTCCCCGTGATGGCCATTGCAGAAAAACGTTACGCTTGATAACGAGAGAGAAATAAAAGCGCTCTGCAGCTTACCAGTACATGCGCCACTAAAGGCGACGCGTTTGAAGAACGCGGCCCGGGGATCGGCCCGAACTTCCCCCCCGTCGACAGTCACCAGTAACTTGAGGCTTCTGCTTCCTACATTAGCCTCTTCTTCCTCGTCCCCATCTATTTTGCTCCTCGCGCATGAGATCCCGTCCAGCGAGAGCGCCACCTCCATACGACACCTAAGCGTTCCCGATCAGGGAAATGAAAACCGCCTATGTAAAGTGGGCGATGGGCTGATCCCAGGGAGTCCGAGCGGTAGTGGCGCGGCGCGATGTGCTCGGTACGATTTCGGGGGCCGTCCTGCAAGTCTCTAAACCATTAGTGGGGACAGTACGAGGAGAAAGTTGTGCTAGGGAGTGAGGAGATAGTGACCGTGAGGTCCGTGACAGCGAAGAAATATCATACTGCGGAGTCTCCGGGTGCCGCCTCCGCTGCGGTCTTTGGAGCAGAGCCAGAGCCTGCTGATTGTGGAGAGGGAGTGGTAGAAATATGTGGTGGTTTAAGCCAGGATGGAGGGGGAAACCCAGCTGCCTTTTGGCTGGCCTTTACGATCTCGATCTGCTTGTCTTTCCTCCCGAAGTTTACAAACTGTTACCAACGCCTGTATTTTGCCTGAGGAAGGGTGTATCCTTACCGCCGTCAACGTGTGACAAGGTCTCGGATATGGTCTGGCGCTTGACACCTGATACATCGCTAGTAGAACGAGTAAGACGTGTTTATGATGGGTTTGTGCTTGCCATGATCGAGTGACGATGAGAATGAGGACGAGGGCGCGAGAAACTAAGCTCCGTAGTAGCGCACCACGCGGCGCCATCGCGGGGGCACGCCCTGAGCACGTGCAGTGTCACGGTAAGAACGACATCTGCCAGTGCCAAACACCACCAGCACAGAGCACAGACTACTGTATCTGAGGCTACATATCGTACCCAGCCGTTCTTCTTCACACTCCGACTAACTCAGACTGACTCCGCTTGACATCCGAAGGATACAGTAGCTTCACAAAACGGGAGCCATATCTTCTTTCCACACTCCGTCACGAGCCGTTCCACAAACGTCATAACTCCGCCACCTCCACTCAGCTGAGTGTGGACGAGGAGGTTTCCGAACGCCTGGCTTGCGAGGCACACCATATAGGCCGACTTGGCCTTTGACGTCCGGAGCGACGAAGTTCAACCACCGCATGACAAAGGATGTGGTAACGTAACGTTAATCAGGCCTCAGCTTCTTTGATCGAAATTACTCCTGCACGCTTAATACGCCAGTGCGCTCACAGTGCGCCCACTCGGCTCGCCAGAGATGAGCTTACTACTGACGCAGGGGCTAGGCACGTGGCTCCCTCAAGTCGATGGCTCCTTTTCCCGGGCTTAAAGGACTGAATTGTCAGATGAAGAGACATCACGGCTAAAGAACAGAGTGCATAGGTGCTTCTAATTGACGTTCTATATTTTAAGTAGTGTGTGAAGACACGCCACGACAGACAGGAATTTAGGGTGGCAAAGTCGACGCTCGCTGTCATTCACCCTTGACGCCGCCTGGACCTGTGTTTTGATCTTTTTCAACATGACTCCGGAGTCATTCCGTCGTTCTAAGCGAGCGAGCCTTAGTATCCTGGATATATATATTTCAGGGATAGTCTTTGGTTCCTGTCCACCCAACTCTGTGATGACTACTGGCCCTTCTTCCTCCAACCCTGCCGGTGCTTCAGCCTCCCATGCGGGGCGGAAGCTCCGCACAATTGTACTGTGCTTCGACGGTACGGGAAACCAATACAATGATAAGGTGTGCCTTTCCCTTTACTTCCTCTCCTCGGAGAGATAACAGCTTGTGCCGTCGTGACTTCCAATAGAATACGAATGTAGTCAAGCTATATAAACTTTTGAAGAAGGACGAGGAGCTGGACCAGATATGCTACTACCAGGTGAGTACCCCATTTCCATGTTTCGAATCCTCTCCCTCTCACATCTTCGTAGCCGGGCATAGGAACATACTTTGCGCCAGGTGTCGTTAAACCAATGTTCCGATGGGCCGCGACGAAGCTGGACGAAGGTTTTGCCTTGTATCTCTCTGAGCACATTTTAGAGGGTTACAAATTCCTCATGCAGAATTACCACGTTGGTGACAGAATCTGCTTATTCGGTCTGTCTGGTCTGCACTAACTGAATCCTACTCGGAGGCTTACCTGGACATTGATAGGCTTTTCTCGCGGTGCCTACACTGCCCGAGCGCTCGCTGGAATGCTGCAAAAGGTATGTATGACTTGCTACCACATACCCCATCTGTCCTTGAAATGCCAACCCGGCTGGCCGTGAAGGTTGGTTTGCTTTCCAAAGACAACATGGAGCAAATTTTCTTCGCATACAAGCTCTATAAGAAATTCGGTGACAAAAATAAAAGACTCGCTGATGGGTTTAAGAAGACGTTCTGCCGCAGTGTAACCATTGATTTCGTTGGGGTCTGGTAAGTAACCATACTGTGCACCACCAGGCTGTATGGACTGATCCACGTGCAACAGGGACACCGTTGCCAGTGTGGGGTTTGTGAGGTCCCGATCTTTGCCTTCTGTAGATATGAATGCTACCATTCGGGTATTCAGACAGGCACTGTCACTCGACGAGGTATGTGATTAACGTCACATGATCTGCTCCCATCTTGGCGTATCTTTGGAATAACTTACACCAATCATTTCCTCCCAGCACCGCTCCAAGTTCCGTCCGAGCCTGTATCAAAAAAAACATTGTGAATCCAGCAGCCTGACGGACAGACTGCGCAAGCTCATCAAATGGGTCGTTCACGGTAGTAACGACGGGAGCATCTCTGGCAAATCATCGAATCCAAATGCTACCAACCCCGGGACGGTTCAAACAACCCATGTAAAAGAAGTCTGGTTTGCTGGGTGTCATGCTGGTACATTTTATAGTACTTGGCTTCTCTGGCGTGGGAAGTTGACGATAGTCAGATGTTGGTGGTGGCAATGCCCTCGACGAAGCACCACATGCACTCTCGAACATTCCACTCCGATGGATGATCGAGCAGATCGTTCTCGACAAGGAATGTAAGATTCTCTTTGACTTGGACTCGGACGCCTTCGACCTGTGCCACGTCCCCCGCATCATTGTACAAAGCAAGTATGATACATCCCTGGCTAATGGAGATGAGCCCCCGACGAGCGAGAATTTGCTTGTTGGAGGTCTCGACAAGCAAGATGCCGTGCAGAAGATCACCGACGAAATGTGTCGCAATCCGTTTTGGTGGCCCATCGAAATTTTCTTCACGCCGTACAGGTACCAGAATGCGGAGGGAGAAAAGGTGACTACCTGGTGGTGAGTCTATGCTGGCGTAATGAAGACATCGAACGTCATTAATCGTCGTTAATAGGCCTAATGTCTTTCGCGCGCGGCGGATTGAGCAGGATGCTGTGTTCCATACGAGCGTTCAGATACGCAAGGAGGATGCTAACTTGAAGCACAAGTATAAACCGAGTGCCTATTGTAGAGGTACAGTAAAGTACGAGTCCTGAGCCTGTCGTAATGCGTGGAGGAGAATTGTGGAGTCGGTGCGACGTTGATTACGTCTCTATTTTGAATATTGCCCTATCAACTTCTCATCTGCTGTTTATTGAATACGGATTGAATACTATCACAAGAGTCTCTGAAACTTGACTGAGAGGTTCTGGTCTCAGAACAGACTTGACGTCTCGAATTGTGGAAGCGGAAGGAAGTATAAGGGGGTGTAAATGTATTGATAAGGACGAAGGACGAAGTGCGGACCGACGGACACATGATCAAAGATCCGACAAGGTGGCCGTGTACGAATACAGTACTGACAACCGATTCCCTTACTGTACGCTCCCCAACGCTTTATTACTTTCCCCAATTTTTTAGCCTTAGATTTGATATCCCGTAAAAACGTAGAGTAAATAAAAGCTAGGCTCGTACCCAGCCGTTTTGCTCCACACTCCGACTAACTCAGATTGACTCCGCTTGACATCCGACGGGTTGTTTCGTTACAGAAACCTTCTCTTTCCACACTCCGTTTCAAACACCATCATTGTCAAACTCCGACACTCTGCTCAGCTAAGTGTGGAAGAGGAGGTTTCCGAACGCCTGGCTTGCGAGGCTAAATAAAAGCACTACCGGAACCAGAACTACTCCCGAGTCCCAC
This sequence comes from Russula virescens, assembly GCA_003316435.1. Classification (NCBI taxonomy): domain Eukaryota; kingdom Fungi; phylum Basidiomycota; class Agaricomycetes; order Russulales; family Russulaceae; genus Russula; species Russula virescens. The sequence goes on from QFEY01000024.1 coordinate 37,785, forward strand.
GCTCCGCCGTTCCGATCTCATCTTACAATGGATAGAAGGTTTGCACGCTCTCGGTTTGCTTCAAGTCCTTGCACCAATGCACTAACCGTTGTGTGGGTTTTTTTGGCAACTTGAATATGGCAGAGGCAGACACCAGAAACCAGCACGGTTTACATAAGCTTTTGCATCCCTATCTACTTGCGAAAATAGTTAATACATCTTATGGCCACAGCCTCCCTCCTCATTTCCTGTAAACCAAAACTGTCATTTTGCAGTTGCTAAAGAGGACTTTGCAAAGGAGGGGGGCCTGGTTCCTGATGACTTCTTGAGTCTACTTTACGAAGGAAAGGGCTATTGCATCAGCAAGATAACATCCTACTAGAAGTACTAGACATAGCACTCCTAGATAATTCCTAGTAATTCCTAGTCAGCCTGAGGCTGACTAGATATAGTGACTTGTCTATAACAGTCTAGGTCTAGTAAGCCCTAGCATGGTCTAATTTCGGAACTAGGGCTAGTCTCGCTAGTTGATCTAGTACTCTAAGCATCATCCTGCACATCCAAGAACATAATCTCAAAATGGTCAAAAGTTTTTTTTACGAGAAAATCACTTTGAGTCGACGATCGGGGTCTCAGACAATTGCACGGGTTCAGGTAACCTGTAACCCATACTTAAAAAAAGGAAATATTAAATGTGATATTAATTCATTGGTGTACAGCTAATTTACTACACTACTACATAATACAGAATACATAAGACGAAAGAACCGAGGCGAGCCCAGCTTTAAATGTAGGGAGTTAACGGAAGGGTTTATATACCCCAGACGTGCGCACGGACCATTTGGCCTTGTGTAACCGCCGCCGTGTCTTCGTTTCGTTGATTGCGATTGCTGACGCGTTGTTTACCCACGTTTGTACTCGCTTGTCCATCGCCACACTCTTGCCACTCAGCCTCGGTATGATACAGCCGCCGTGTCTCGACCTTGCCACCCCTCGCTCGCAGCTGGTTACTTCGGGATGGATGCCAATTCGTGATCACCACCCCCTCTCACTCAGGAACAACCATAGAGGCAACGACGGGCAAAGGACGTGATGCTGCCCTCCCCGACCTAGCTAAGTTCCCCCTTTACTTCCGTGTAGTTTCGTTGATATTGATGCTTCGTTTACATACGTTTGTACCTGATTCTTCCACTCGCCACTCAGCCTCGGTACAGACATGTCACAACGTCCCCTCACTCGCAAACACAGACAGCGGAGAATGACCGCGCGCAAAGATGGCACAACGGTACACGACGATGGCACATGATGGCACACGACAACCGCGTGCAACGACGGTGCACAGCAACTCCGTACAACGGCCGCGCGCCAACGACTAGTACACAACGACCGAAAAGCACACAATGACCGCGCGGAAGCGATCACAATAGCACACTCCGACCGCGCGCAAAACGACCTCGATAGCACGCAATAACCGCGCGCAACGGCAGCACGCAACGGGGGCACGCAACGGCCGTGCGCAATGAATCCCAAGCACCGACTGCACACCGAAACGACCTCGATAGCACGCAACAGAGGCGCGCAACGGCCGTGTGCAATGAATCCCAAGTACTGACCGCACGCCGAAACGAAGAAGACGAGGGGTAATGTACAGTAAACAAAGCATGTAGATAGAGTACTTTATTACTATACGAAAAATAGTTGTTTTGTTTTAAAAAGATGTGCTAGATTGGGAACTCGTGCGGGAACGGAACCTGTCACCACTCACCACTACCCCATGGGTGTGTCAACCCGTGGGTCGATGGGAATTTACCTGTGCTGTAACTACTAACTAGGGATAATGTAGAACTTACTCGTGATTACTAGAAATTATCTAGACATGACTAGAATCCAGCTTGCTTCACTAGATTTTACTAGATTTACTAGGATTAATAGCCCCTAGAAGCTCTAGTCACTCTAGATTACTCTAGGTTGTGTCATCTTGCTGATGCCACTGACCGACCCAGGGAATATCAGTACACGGCTCACTGGCAGGTGCGTTGAAATAGCACGCCCGGGGCTTGTGCGCTGTAAGGCATGGCATTATACCAAACAACGAACTACTAGCTTAGTATTAGGTCGCTTGGGCGGGAAGTTAGATACGAATTGCGAGAAGTAGGGCGACACCAGCGCGGCCGACACGCAGCCGATCAGTTCAAGATGCCCTGCAAAGGGATCTGTGCCTCATCTGCCCTTTTGGCGAACCTCAAGGCCCAGATGCGACTCCGAACATCGGGGAAAACCTCCCGTGCTAATCCTTGCTAGCGAGAGATAGCACCAGAGTAATTTAGTGATAAACCAAGTAAGAAAGATAATCGCCTCTAATGTGTGGCTGACTCGGGCGCTATCCCGTCGTTAGGCGTCTGTTCAGCTTACATCATCCTCACCACACCGTTAGTTCCCCGCTGACCTCAAGTTCAACGCACATTCACCATTTCTTCTTACCACTCCCCTCACCCTCCGACTTCTCATTGCCCTCGCTTTGTACTACGCTATCGATCAGACTCATCCCCTTCGAGCTCCCAACACGCGTTGCGCCCAAGCCCAAGTTCTCCCCGCAGAAATGTCTCGTTCCACTGAACCCTATTTTACCGTGTCACCGCTGGCCATGCAGCAGCTCTGCGTCGACCTACCCCTCCGCCTCCGCCTCCAAATCGTGGATCGATGGAACCCAGTTCCACGGAGCCCATTCCACCCATTTGCGTCTTATGCTTTCTAATGTAGTGCACGGCGTGCACAGGAACGATGTTGGTAACCTCATGTGCTAATGGTACGTTCCAGCTCTCAGCCTGTGCGATGGCACTTACATCCTTTTAGTCGCGTCGTTTCTCCTGTGTTCCACAACTTTCCTATCACAGTCTTTTGACAACACTACCTTGCTCTCACCTCGTGCCCTCCACTGGCCCGCCTCGTTCCTTCATTAAACACCGTTTTTGCTTCCACCGTCAAGGTGCACCCTTCCACTACAATTACTTGTCATAGGTTACCTAGAATCATGTAATTATCCCCTGCCTCCTCGGAGCGTTTTACTTACGCTCATTCTGAATCACACTTATTGCCTTTCCGTCTATTTGTGACCTGCTGGCGGATTCACCCTCCACGTCTTCCAAACCATCTTTGCTCTTCTGGAGCACTACCATCTCTCGCCTCGCTTCGTCCTTGCCCTCCCTGGGGTAGTACAAGTGAACGCCCTTGCGGTGACGTGACTAATAGCAGTTCTTCGGACAATGCGTGATCCGTGGCTGTTTCGTCTGCCCGTATCTCTCTGATAAGTTTGCCCTCATCGCCGATACCAAGACGCGGTGGGCAGACGTGTCTGCGAAAACGATATATTCACTTGCATAGCTGTCAATGATGCCACCCAATCACGCCAAGGTTGTCATGGCTGCCCGCAGCAGTAAAATAGGTGTAAATTATCTATGTAAATGTTAGGTAGCTATGTACATCAGCAAATGGATTCACATAGAATGTGTTGCAATGTTCGAGTACAGTAAAGTTATTCCATTCCCGCGGTATGACTGGCCCAAATTGTGGTATCAAATGTATACTACGAACGATTGAGTTAACCGGTATAACACTGGCACTGTGCTGTTTGCCCTCCATCAGTCTACTCACCCTATACATACCATGTTTGGGATCTGGCCTTGCCGGGAGATAAGTAAACCACTCAACGTAAGCAAGGTGCTTTGGTGGCGTCGCATCCACAAGTGGAAACAGCTCAGGAATAACCCGGTTTGGTAGATGGAACACCACCCGAACCTGGGCAATCCGGTAACCTGAGAACAGGTTACTGAGATCTAAACTTGCATATAAACAATAATTCACCTCTATTTTGACTGTCCTGTCGAATAAGGACGGTATTGAAGCATGGTGGGATGATCTGTCCACGCAAGTCCTTTTGTTCCGGCCGAACATGGATGACATTGGAGATCTCAGATCCTTGTATGTCGCCAGCACCACCAACCGTGAATTTGATATGATGGTACACTGGGACACTTTGGAAAGGAAGGAGTGTGTCACCTGCGCATGCGCGCAATGCACGCCCTGAAACCCCAGGATTATTGAGACTGGCAATGAAGTCTGCCAGGGCATCCTTAAATTGGAAGGCACCATACATCCAAGAGATATCATGCAAAGATACCGCCTTTTTTGAGGGATTTTGAGCCATTTTGACAGATTGATGAGGTATACACAGAGGTCTGATTGGGGCCTGAGTCCGAAAGCTTTGGTGATGATTCTGCCTCCTGTCAATGGATACCTGATGCTGCTGTAGCTTCTCGTGATGCTCAAGCCATGTAGTCATCTGAGTATATTCGTCCTTGTTGTTCATGGCACGGTATGCTTCCTTTGTGAGGTTGATATGAAGGCATTCGGTTTGTTCAGTGTTGTAGTTATCTGTTGTACCAAAGAGACGGATAGAAGATGCATAGTGAAGAAGGCTGTGCAATTTAGGTATGTTAAAGTTTTCACGGATGCTGAGATCAATAAAAACCACTTTATTGTTGTGGAATGCCGAAAGGCACTCCTCCAGCTGACTAAGTGTTTCAGTTGTATGGGTTGGGAACTGTGCTAAAAAAAGGAAGTCCAAGAGCACGCGCGTGGCCTTGACCACATGCAAAGGATCCAAACCACCAGGAATGGGGAGATCGACAATAAGCCCCAGAATTATGCTACACATCTTCTTGTGTTCATGGCCTGAGACCCGTGATAACGTTGTAATGCCCTTTGTGAAAAGGAGTATCTTGTGGTTGGGTGGGATGGATCTGCACTGTGTGTCGATCGCCATAGGCCCAAAGATGGAGACCAGCCAGCCAATGAGATGCTTCATCATGCCCTGAAGCATCTGATGAAGAATGTCTGGTGTAATTGACACGAAGATGTCAGCAAGTGGGAGCATTTGCCAGAAAGGACGGTACACAGGTTTCAACCCAGCTTCACAGCAAGCCAGGTGAAAGGTATGAACATCACTGTCTGCCAAAACAAAGGTATCGATCACTGATCTTTGAGCACGCAATGGGAAGGTCTGGTATTCGCCCAGTTGACCAGGGGTGACAAGGCACTTGGGACACCGCCCATTGAACATGCAGGTCACCAGTGCCTGCTCAGGATAATCACCAACGAAGATGGCAAAGATAGGGTGGCATCAGCACCAGATGCCATCCCCGCTCATCATTGCAACACCAGTTTCTCTGAAGGATCCGATCGGACCTAGTGCACTATGCATGCAAGCATGAAACAAGTTAGCCAGAGCATGACGGCGTCCTGCTTTGTTACTCATGCCCACTAATTTGCTCATCGGAATGTACCCAATAAGGATTTGTGCTCAGCATGATGGTTTCCGACGAACTTCTTTAGGAATATTTCTGATTGTTAGATAAATTGGGTACGCCATTTTGTCTCTGAAAAGGGTTAATTGGGTCTTGTCAGAGGATACAATCACCAGGATGATTGTACCTCCTGGTCGAAGTGCATCAAGATGTTCCTAAGACAAAAGATCAGTTAAAAGACTTGTCGGAATAGGGCCAACATACCTGGACTGTCCACCACCAGTCACTTGTATATAATTCACTGTAGATGTGGGAAGCATGTGCGGAATTTGTGTAGTGTCATTTGGGTGCAAATGCCATCTCCTGAGCAAAACTTGGATCACCATAAAGTGATCGTATACACTCCAGGACATCCCTGCAATAGAATTCCAGGCGCTCATCCCTGATGGTTAGCTGCTTGCATTGGAAAGATGGCTGCCCAGGCAGTTCATCATCAATCATATCATGGAGTTCTTTGACAGTCCGATATGAAAGACTGAGTTTATCTACAATCTTGGTCATTGAATGAGTGCTCTGAAAATTGAAAATCAATAAGTACATACCTCTGGTATTGCCAGCAGATCCAACAGCGCCGATAATGATGGGCCACGCATTTTGGCCCAGTGAGCAAATAACCAGTCACATTGGGAAGTGAACAGTGACCAGAGTGAGTCGGCCCCCATATCCTGGTGTAAGCCATTTGCTGAACTCCTGTGTAACGTGCTAGGGATCGGGGCACCAGCACTAGCCAATGGGAAGCGGTCAATGACCACTTGTGGGTTCGATTCTGAGATTCCCGCCTCCATATGATTGGTTTGTTCTTCAGGTGTGTCGGGTGCGTCTGGCACCTCATCGATAGTGAGCCGATCAGGGGTGGTTGCCAAGAAATCTTCATTATTCCGTACTAGATCCTCAAACACGTCAGCATCGGCGACATCAGCGAGGTCAGTAATTTCATCTGAATGGCGCTCGATGTCTAGAGTAAAGTTTATCATGAGATGGCATGTTGGGTGGCAGCAACACATGTCGTGGTGAACTCACCAACTGTTGCATGAGTACCCAAATCTGGGGGTTCATTTGAGGGCCCAGAATGTTCTTCATTGTACCCATTGCCTGGATTGTCTTCACCTGCGATATGAGATGCCTCGATTGGGGATAGTGCTGGCAGGGAACTCATGCAAGCAAATGGTGTGGATACTATTTGAGATTGCGATATATTGACAACATGGCGACAGCAGGCATCTGGAGTCCTGGCAATGTGCTGGGAGAGTCCGCTAGGGGTAAAGCCCCTGTTGCATCCAGGGCATTGAACTTGAGTGCAGTGTGCAGTGTTCATGGTGGGGTGCAACAGGAAGTGACGGTGAGAGGAAGAGGGTTTTAAAAAAAATTAGCTATGAAGTATAAATGCAGTTAGCGACTACTGCAACACTGATATAAAATAAGACATACCTATGGCACAAAACCCCATCCCAATCCTGTCGTTTCTCAAGTCTTACCCACACTCCTTCTGTTCCACCTTTTACAGTCTTACCTTACTTTAACGATGCCTCCGCGTGCACGCTGTATTGCACCAAAGATGGTAGCAAGTCATACCAGGTGAGCATCAAGTCCATTTCAAGTCATATGCACAGAGACAGATGCAAGATATCAATGTAGTGTTCGTAGCAAAGACAATGCGGTGTCATCTACAACCGATGGTCACCAAAGTAAGTCCAACTGCAATTACTATATCATTAGAAAAGTCTGACAACCTGATAAGTGCAAAGCAAATGCACCTTGGCCTCCACTCAGCCCTGCGCCCCTATGAACTCCAGCATGCCGGCAACTAATGTGCTCCCCCCATCGAAAAGGGCATGGATAAGCAGTATGTGCATCGCAACAATAAAGGACTTTGCTGAAAAATGACCCAAGGCCCAGCACAAGCTCGTCCTGTTCAGCTGGATCTGATGAGTAGTGGTGGATCGGCTCAGCAAGCACAACCTACCACAATCGACAACAGGAAGGGCAAGGGCAAGAAGAACTTGCAGCGGAGTTGAGTGTTTTGCTTACCAATCATGTTTGTTTACTGTGGCTGACTCGTACGATTTTCAGCCACGTCTTTTTATCCTGGCTGTCATGGCTCCTGGAATACTGTCCCTGGGGCCAACTCTCGCTCCCACATTCCCTTTGATGTTGCCAGAGAAAAAGACCCTTTTGTCTCTGATGACAATGATAGCGACGTAGAGACTGAGGCTGAATGGTTTGATGAACCTCAGGCTGAAGATATGGCTCAAAAAAACCCCTCGAAATTGTTGCTTGCAATTGCCATTGAGGTAAGTTTCCTAACTTTTTTTCTATCTACATGCTTATAACTGTTTGTATAGAGACCGTCATGGGATGGTCCTGTCGGTGCTGTAGGATCAAGCACAAGTGTTGCTAGCATAACCCAGGGCAGTGACAATGCCACGTCACAGGAAGCCATGTTGCAGGAGGTCACATCGCAGGAGGCCACATCACAGGAGAGCATCTCCAGTGGCATTGATAACACATCTTTGCCTGATGCTACATGGCCAGCTGATACTGAGTTGGTTTCAGTTACAGGGACCAATAAAGTTTTGCTCACCATCCAGTCCCCGGTGATGCGTACTGTCTTCCACACTGCTTTTGAGCATCTTCAAGTGTCTCTACTTTTTATTCATGCATTTCCTGACACAGCTCTCACTCGTTCTATGGCCAGTGAAGCTATTGCCATTGCCGCTCATTCCCATTTGCCAACTTCATTAAACATCCATATGCAGCTCCAGAGGGATGAGGAGTACATGTCCAAAATGTGCCATCTGGTAAGTCATATCACTTTGATATCAAATATAAATTTCCTGATGTTTTTAGCCATGTGCTTGCATTGCCCTTTTTCGAGGGGAGGTGAAGGAACGATGTGCCGGCATGATCCAGCTTTCATTTTTCTCAGCCGGACCTGCTGCTATGATTATACAACTAGTTCAAAAACAGTTGTCAAACTACCTTTACACCTTCCCTATGGCACAAACGGTAAGACGGACATATCTTATTGGCATTACCTAACCTAAGTTCTTGCAGGCTAACAATGTGCTTCCATTGTGCACCCGCCCCTATTGCAATGCCCAGATTATTTCAGTAATCAGAGATCTCTATTTCAGTGGAGGGACCAACTCCTATGCTTCTCACTTTGAAGAGTAAGTCATCTTTTGTTTGTTTCTGGCATATGATTACCATTATTCTGAAATATTTATATATAGTCACTTCCTGACTTCTCAGGGTGATAATGGGTTGGAGAGGCATGAGGTGCCAATACCTATGGTTGCCTTAGTGGCTATGGCGGTGAGTCAGAGTCATGCTATCTATACATAATATACTAGTAGTATTGATATGTTGCATCAGCTCTATGCGGCCATCCATGAGTGGCGTACTGGAAAGCATCACCCCACAGACTTCTCAGCCAATGCTTATCTTGATGTGTATCAAGGCCATATTGACACATTTCATTATATTCGGGAGCGTCGTCCTTGTGCCTTTCATACTATGATGTCGGACATATATTCTCAGGCAAGGTGAGTATTTAGTTGTGATAATTGTTGTTGTTGCTGTCACTACTAATACGTCATTGTATATTCAGTGTAACAGATGGTGGTACTGCGGCAGTCCCAATTGCAGACCTAGAGATTGAAACACTCGAAGCTTAATTGGTCAGTTTTGGTTTCAACACCAACTATGCTTTCAAGTCCCATTGTATGTCATTTGTGTCTTTGGCATGACGTGATTCACTGACTCTCTTCCAGTCAACATGGGGTCTTTATACCAAGTCATCAAGAACTCTCATTTCCGTTGCGTCGTATCAGTTAGTTGCTATTTATATCTCTATGTGATTTGGTATTAGTAATACCATTGGACAATGGTAGCATACTGCTATAGTACTGCAGCCGACAAGTTAGCTAAGTTAGTTAGAAAATATCATATATTTTCGGAAAATTATGTGTGAGAGTGAGCTAAATTATGCAGTAATATTGATCATAAAATATGAAAAATAATGATAATATAAGTAAGCTATGGTCAGCGTACAGGGACCAAGCTAGCGAGCAATAATCTAGCTTATGGGTAGCTTACTAAAAATTATCACTAGCGAACCGAAATTATCAAAGTATCTTTTCCCTGATGAACGTCCATTCATTCAACTGTATCCGGCTCCTATTCGCTAATTGATAAGTGCCATTAGTTTCTGTTGACCCTGTCCTAAGTCCTCAACAGCCCAGACAGTTGGTTAGAACCTGGCATACATCTTGCTCTGAAAGGGTTCCTGTTGGTATGGCATTGAGATATGATCGCAGACACAAAGGTACTCATATACGAAGAACAAGAATAAGAAGGGCTATCTCTGTCGTAGCAACGATGCCAGCGACGAGAGCTACGATATGTCCCGCTGTCACATATGGTCGCCCGAATGACTGCTTGTGCTCTTGTCCGACAGTAGGCATCGCCAGGATATGGGCTATCTCATCCCCGTCATCCCTGTCTGCATAATCATGGCGCGCATGGCGTGCACGGAGGAATGCGCACACAGATAAGAGGGAAGCAAGGACGGCGTACAATAGCCCTACTGATCATGCGAAAAGCGTGAGGGTGAAGAAAGGAGGGATTAGGGGGGAAGGGGGAAGAAATGTGAGAACATACCACGATAGAATTGGCGGTCGAAGAGTCTCAACACAGTTAGAGAATAGCCTAGGATTCCGAGCGCAGTGCGCACATACGCGCCGTTGTAGGTGCGTTGGCTTGCGCGCAGCTCGACAAGCTCATCCACGTCTGGACAGATAAAGGACTCCCTGCGGTGGCCACTGCAGAAAAATGTTACGCTCGAGAACGAGAGAGAAACAAAAATGCTGTACAGCAGCTTACCGGTACCTGCGCCGCGTCCGAGTCGTCATTTCATAAAGGAGTGACTCAAGTGCGGCCCGGGTATCGTTAAATTTTTCCCCCGTCGACGGTCCGGCCGAACAGTGGCCGAAAGTATCAACCCTTCCTATAGTAGGATAGTAGATATCATACCAGACGCGCTTTCTCCTCATTCCTATCTATTTCCCCCCTTGTGCATGAGATTCCGTCCAACGAGAGCGCCACCTCCATGTGACACCCCGGCCCTTGCATTAAAGTCTTGAAGCCGGCCAACTTTGAGGCGCACGGACCATGGCAGGGGGTGCAGTCGTCCGCGAACGCTGAACCTGCCCTCGCAAAGAACACCGCTAGTGTCAAACTCACGACTGTGGAACACGAGGCACCTGAGCCTTGTCCGGAAGGCAAGGACGGGCGTGAGCCCGACACGGCACTGCACGAGGGCCTGATAAACGGCAAGCATGCACTTCAGGCGCCGCCGAGTGAGGTGTGCACAAGTTCCAGATGGCTGCCAAGAGAGGTCGCGACCAAGTATGAGTGGGCATGCTCGCTGCTTTACAGGAAGACGGCTCTCTCAAGCCCCAAGGAGAAAACGTTCTGGGAGGCGATACACGAGTTAACAAGGCCTTTTGAGTCCATAAAAATAACGCCGCGGGCCACGTCCACCGCATCACAACACACTTGGTCACGAACCAGTTAGGGCGGCACCTCCCATATCAATAAGTACATACCTTTGGTCATGTCATCGAGAATAACTTTTTGAGGGTGAGTTGTCATTTGATGTGCGGCCTTGTATCTAGAAGACACAATATAATTGTGCCTTTAGTTGATAGTGTAAGAGGGATCACACTCACTGTGTGTCCCTTCCCCTCCCCGACCATTGTGCTACTGTGGTCTTTATTTTTCTAGAATTGAGAGTAGTAGCTCTCAATTCTTGAAATGACAAAGCTGACAAACAAGTTTGTTACTACCAGGTGAACACCTTGTTACTCGATTCAGGTATTTTATAGCCTGGATTACAGTACGGGCTTTGAACTAAGCGTTGCATTATGTCCAACATGGCCCCATTCTTTTCTCTTCTACATCGGTTGCCTGTGATGCTGTTGAGGCATAAATGCGTTGAAGTCAGGTGCGTCACGAATTTCTTTGAACCAAACTATGGACTTTACGAACTCTTCTTCATCCGTAGGTCGACGAGGCGTTATTATATCACGTTTGATACGCAACCACGGTCGTCACAGGTAGGCTTGTCGTCGTCCTACCGACCTTTGGTTGGACAATGGCTGAGCACATCACATCCCCGGCGCATTGGCCTCTCATTACCGTGTCCCTCCCTGTAGGCACAAGCGACATTACTTGCAATGCGGAGTATGTGACTTTTCTCCAAAGAGGTAGAGGCAGCACCCCCGCAACTGCCCCCAAGCCCGTCTCAGCGGCACCGCGACGCCGCTGCTCCGTCACTGCCCCATCCTCTCACGCCGCGCTGCCCGCAGAGGCTTCTTTTCCAGCAGATGCGGGTGTCACACAAGCATTACCCCCTCCCCACGCGCTCGACACCACCCTCGTGGCGCTAAACTCGCAAGATGGTCTCCCGCGGGGCTATCGAATTGGATGCCGGAACTAATCAACATGTCGACGGGGCTGCCGTGATTCCACACGATAGTCGGGGGCACGCTCGTCTCTTGCCAGTGGCTTCTACTGCTTCCTTGCTCCCTTGAACAGCTGCGCAACTCGGCCGCGCTCGGGCTACATCAGCCGCGGCTCCTCGAACCGAAGCAGAAGCTAGACCAAGCGTACCTCGCACTTACGTCGCAGCGGGTCGCGCTCCAGCAGCGCCGCGTGTACGAGGAGTCAGGGTGTCAACAATGCCCCAATATGCTCCCGCTCAACCTCTCACTGGCACTATGTACATTCCTTGATGCGATTCAATGCGCGAATGTTTTTCGGACGCGTCTTTGGGCAATGATACCTGGAGTGCTAACGGCGGAGCCATAGGTGGATAGGGATCGAGTCCAGCCAAATATTGCTGGACGCGAGGTCAAAAATTGCGCAACGTCGAGAGGGTCAAATAACAGTTGAATGAATGCCTTCCATAATAGTATAGATCCTCGTATCTATGTGAATCCCAAGGTGAGAACTGTGCCCCTCAACAAGGACCTATAAGGCAGAGAAGGGGCAGCGGAAGAAAGTGATTGAGACCATAAACGGTAAATTCTCCCATTTCTACTCCATTCGTATCAACTCAACGTGTTCCGAGTCTCAGGCATCTCTCCGAGTTGCTGCCCAGCTTCGCTTTGGTCCCAATTGTCTTTATTGCATCCTTGAGAACTCGCAGTTTTCCGTTGTGTATATGGCCAAAGCTTGTATTCGGTTTTGTCCATAGCGCTCGTCATTCTTGGTCGCGTATCCATGAGTTTTTTGAGGCCGAGGGAGAAAATCACACCCCCCACCGGTCGTTCGATCTGTGATTCTAGAAGGGCGGATGGAGAAGAAGTGCTGATCGAAATATTCTCCTACGCACTGTTCGCTTCTCGTATTACTCAAAGGCCAGAACGAGACCTGCATCACGGCGCGCATCAACGTCATGATCCCATGCTCGTCGCTTGATGGTGCACGTTCCGAACACGCGCAGGCCACAAGAGATTGCATCAATGCAGTAGGCTGAATGGAGGACATCTCGCGCCCAATACATTGATGATAGGAGGCTGCGCGCTCAAGACAGGGGGTTCTTTTCGCTTCAACATCCCGTTCGTGCCGGGACTGAGACTGCCAGCTGCCAGCCTGAGCGTGTTACACAGCTGCGTGTACTTCGAATAGCAAGGGGAGGAGAACGACTCAATGCCGGTTTACTCCTTCAGGGCAAGCTGCATCGATAATGTTCTTCAACATTTCTAAGAAGACAACGTGTCATGTGTTTGCGTGAGCTGTATCTGAGATCGAGCGTGTGTACTTTGTCAGTTCCCATGACCATTTCCCGTTTTTTTTTGGTTGTGGAAGACTTATTTCAGAAATAGTACAGAGCGGGCGAAGAACAAGTCTCGTTCGACAAGGTGCCAGTGGGAAGGACCGCCGTTGGTGATTGGATGAAGATACCTAGATAATACGAGAATTCGTCCTAAATATAGTTTTGTTTCAGTCGATGCCATGAGGGCTCGACAACACCGTGGAACGTAAATGGTAGTCGTCAGAGAAGACAGCTAGGATGTGACTGGATGTCACGGCATAGGTGCCATTTAGATAGACGGCGATCTCAATACTGTCACGTCATCATGATGACCTTACAAATCTGACCAACTTGAAAGTTCAAGAGGGGGTCCGCAGGTGGTTTCAAGTCTGCGCTGTTGTGTTCCAAAAAAAGCAGAGAGCCGCCTCTGGGACCGACTTGCCAAGTTGCGCGGCGTTCAAGTTGTGCCAGATCGATTTCCGAACCTGCCACAGTAGCAAGGAATCCTCTTGCGCAATTCGCCTCGCCAATCCGCGGATTTACGACACAAGAGCTTATTTTACCTGCACGAATGGAAGGGTTAATCGTTGGAGAGGCAATCATTGGCAGAGACTTCGGAGGCCGGGGTAGCCTGAACATGATGCATAATGACGATGACGATTGCCTGCCGGGCCACCGCTGGCCCCCCTTGAGTAATGATATGATCCAGGTGGTCAGGGGGAGTCGTAAGCTGGGTCATATCGATATCTGCGACTTACCTTGATACCTCAATTGCGCTTCTAGCTTTGGTAATTTTACACATCGCGATCAGCCCGACTTCGTACTCCGACGTTCGGTACCCCAGATTGTGACACCGATTGGTGTGCGGGCTACTAGTAAGTCGTCCGACCAACGGTTGAATCGCGTAATTTAAACAAACTCTTTTAAGTTGCGACACTCACAGAAGTAGTACCCATAGATGCGACTCACGGTGTGAAGCGCAGCGAGGTTGCAATTTGAGTCCTGTGTCGTCACAACTGAACGCGCGTGACAAGTCGACAAACTTGGTACGGCCATTGACCGCAGTGGGCAAGATTGGGGAGTGCCGAAAAGGCGTGAGTCATGTCGAGAGCTGGCCACAGTTATCACGCTTCTCAACTGATCGGGCATCGATCAGGTCGTATGATCTTCGAGATTCTTGCTGGACCGCGGACTGATTGTGGCTTTCGAGTTCCTTGCGACTAGCATAATGACCTCCACCCAGTTGCAGCGCGACACCTGTCGCAGTCTTGTACCGGGAAGGTGTACAATCCTCGTGGGCAGAAGCTCTGTGGGCTATTCCTCGAGGCCGATGGTTTCTTAGCTCCTCTCATGCCTACGTTACGGAATGGGCACATGGGCGGAGTTACTAGTAATTCAGTTGACGTACTAAATCAATAGGGGGGCCGCGGCCAACCTACAATATTCTGATAGAAGTTCGCCCAAGTCAACGCTCGCTCGGTAGCTTTACGTGGGGCGACTAGATCCGTCCACTGCAGTATTTATATCTCATACAACGCTCCTAAAGTTCCGGATTCGCTGTTATCAACGAGTACATACTCGAACGTGGTCCTCTGCTCCCGTTGACCCGACTCCTCTGTAATCATGTCTATTGCCTCGTCCTCACAGACAGCAGCTCCATCATGCCCTCCCTCAGACATTCCAAAGCGGAAGCCCCGCACGATTGTATTATGTTTTGACGGCACAGGAAATGAATACGAAGACACTGTGTGTTCCTTTCCCCCCCTCTTCTCCTCCGTCATCATGATACAGATATTAAGTCATGTAACCCATTAACCATTTGTCTGCGTGATGTCCCATAGAATACAAATGTGGTCAAGTTGTATTCAGTTTTGAGGAAAGACAAGGCGGAAAATCAGGTATGCTACTATCAGGTGAGTGTTCGACTCTTGTTCTTGTTTCGAGCTCTTATATCTTCGTAGCCAGGAATAGGGACATACTTTGCTCCCGGAGTCGTTCGGCCATTCTTTCGAATGGTCGCGCGGCGAATGGACGAAGCTTTTGCCTGGTATCTCTGCGCGCATGTGTTAGGGGGTTACAAATTCCTCATGCAGAATTACGACGTTGGTGATAAGGTTTGCATATTTGGTCAGCATTATGATTCTGCTGGCCCGAAGAAGGGAGAAACTTATCTGTAGTGATTTTGTCGGTAGGCTTCTCTCGTGGCGCCTACACTGCTCGAGCGCTCGCGGGAATGTTGCACAAGGTATGGTCATGGTTCACTACCCATACCCCATCTGTCCTCCTGGCTTCTCCATACTAACACGGTGGTTCATGGAGGTTGGCTTGCTCTCCAAAGATAACATGGAGCAAGTTTCCTTTGCATACAAACTTTACAAGAGCAAAAGGCCAAAAAATGTTGCGATCGCAAATGGGTTCAAAGCGACATTCTGCCGCAGTGTAATCATTGATTTCGTTGGGGTCTGGTGGGTGCCTGGGGAATACTGGCCAGAGTAAGAGCTGAATGGTGGATCAACAGGGACACCGTCGCCAGTGTGGGACTTTTGAAGGCAAGATCTTTGCCTTTTGTGGACGTGAATACAACAATTCGGGTGTTCAGACAAGCGCTATCTCTTGATGAGGTAAGTGATCGACGTCACACCGCTCTCCAACTCTTCAGCGCAATCTGCCCTGTGGGAAACTTGAGCTTGGCTAAATCCCACTTTTCCTTGATAGCACCGCGCCAAATTCCGTCCCAACTTGCATTTCCCCGATGGTAAATCATCGACTACTTCAGATCGACAAGGTATCCAGCCTGGAGCGGGTGTGAAATACGAAACAGACGTGAAAGAGGTTTGGTTCGCTGGGAGTCATTCCGGTATGATTTATAACACTCGGACATCCTGACATAGTAGGTTGATGGTAGGCAGATGTTGGTGGAGGCGTAGCCCTGGACACAGAAAAACATGCACTCTCTAACATTTCGCTTCGATGGATGATCAAGGAGGCCATGCAAGCACGGTGCCCCATTCTATTCGACCATGATGAATTCGACCGGTGGCGCATTCCCTGCACGATTGGACAGAACTGCGATTCATCCCCACCCAATGGACAAGGCACCTCCGCGAACTTGAAGAAGGACGGGCCCGGGGGAGATAATGCCGAGAAAGATGAGTACAATGCTATGCAGGAGCAGGATGCCGTGCAGAAAATCACCGACGAGCTGAAGAAGAACATCTTGTGGTGGATCCTCGAAGTTTTCCCGGTGTCATTCACCTACAAGGACGCACAGGGGAAATCAGTCACTACCTGGTGGTGAGTCTATTGGCGTAACGAGCACACCGAATGTCGTCGATCATTGCCGACAGGCCTCATCTCGGTAGCGGGAGGAAGGTCCCGCCACACTCTTTGTTCCATGAGAGTGTCAAGATACGCATGGAGCATCCTATTCTCAAGTACAAACCTAGGGCTCGATATCATAACCATGCGATAGAGTATGTCTCTTGAGCTCGTCCTGACGCGTGAACTTGAAAGAATATGCGCCGTTGACATGACCTTGATGTTTTCTCTCGATCTTGATCCGATTAGTACCTCAGATACTGTTTCTTGAATATGAAAAGAATAAGTTTTCACGAGTGACTGGTTTCAAATGATCTTGACGTATGGGACTGTATAAGTGTGTATCAGCCAAATAGTCTTAGTGAGGTACTGAAGGACAAAGAGAAATGAGAATCACGGACAAGCAACCCGTCGTAATAGAAAGCTTCGAGGATTGTTATTCTCCTCCCCGCACATTGCCGGAGGCATGCTCTGAGCAATGGAAAACTCGGACATAACCGCTTTGTGATGTGAGGTAAAAGTCTCACCCTGCTTCGTGCCTTTTCCGTGGCCGCAGGGACACTTAGAGACAAGGCAGAGTAGTAAGAACCGAGAGGAGGGTGCCGCGTCATAACTAACGACTTGGGGTGATCGATCGCGACAGCCGTCTTCAACCCAGTGATAAGTCACGCCGCCCATTTACTATATTTCGTAGCCAGGCCTTGAACACCAACGCCTTCGTATTCAGGGGAATAATGACCGCGCAGAGTATATATCTTGGTCCCAAAAGACTTCCTATTGTAATGGGATTAAGATACGATCACAGACTCGAAGCTACTCATAACTGGAGGGCAAGAACATCTCTGTCGTAGCCACGATACCAGGGACGAGGGCTATGATGTCCTGCCGTTGCGAACGGTAGTTCGCACGATGGCTTGTGCCCTTGTCCGACAGCAGGTTGAGCCAAAATATGGAGCGTATCGACCGCGCCATCCCTGTCTCCAACGCTGGGGCACGAGTAGCGCGGACAGAGGAATGCGCACATGAACAAGACGGAAGAGAGAACAGCGTACAGCAGACCTACTGATCATGCCAAAAAAAGGCGTGATAAGGGAGAGAAATCGGGAGAAGGGGGTGGTTGATAGTTAAACGAAGAGAAGAGGCTCGGACATACTGCGATAGCACTGGCAATCGAAGAGTTCAGCACAGCGAGGGTATAATTAACAACACTCTCGCTGTGCTGAATTTACTCTTCGACCTGGAAATACTATTGCCTAGGACTCCAAGTGCGATGGACACGTACGACGGGCATGCTCGAGACCAAGAGAGAAAAAACGTACTCGGGCAGGAATCGAGTCGGCCCGAACTTTCGCCTGACCTTCTGGCACGTCAACAGCGAGCTCAGTACAGTACCAACTCCGAGACTCGCAACACGCTTTGCCCCCTCCTCCCTCCCCCTCCGCTTCCTCTTCCAAAAGCCTTATAGGTCTCCCGTGATGTTGTCAAGACTTCATTGCGTCGGGGCAAGGTGCGTCACCGCTTTCCTTGAACGAAAAATCTCGACTTTACGAACTCTTCTTTATTTTTTAAAAATTTCTAGGTCAACGAGGCGTTATTATGTCGCGTCTGCTTCGACGCAACTACGGTCGTCGCAGGTAGGCTTGTCGTTTTCCGATCTAGACAATGGCTAAGCACGTCACGTCCCCAGCGCGTCGGTCTCTCACTACCGTGTCTCTCGCGGGCGGGTGCATCTCCCCTTGCGACGCGGAGCATATGGCTTTTCTCCAAAAAGGCAGAGGCGACACCCCCTACAACTCCCCCCGAGCCCGTCTCAACGCCAGAAGCCGCCTCTGCCACTGTTCCACCCTCTCTCACCACGCCGACCGCAGAGGCAGTCGTCCCCGCAGATGAGAGCATCGCGCAAGTGACCTCCTCCCTACCTCCTTCCGACGCACTCGACACCACCCTCGCTGCACTTACCCCCCTACAATACGGCGACCTCGCGGCGCTAGGGCTCGCAGGATGGTCTCCCGCAGGGCTATCGAGTTGGATGCTAGAGCTGATCAACGTATCGACTGGCCTACCATGGTTCTACACGATAGTCGCGGGTACAATAGCCTCGCGGCTGCTCCTAGTTCCCTTCTCCCTTAAGCAGCTACGCAACTCGGCCGCGCTCGCGCCGCATCAGCCGCGGCTGCTGCAGCTCAAGGAAGAGTTGGACCGGGCGTACCGCTCGGGCGACAAGCTCGCGGTGCAGCGCGTCGCGCTCAAGCAGCGTCGTGTGTACGAGGAGTCCGGCGTCAGCATGCTCCCCATGTTGTTGATGCCATTCGTTCAGCTCCCCATCACGTTAGGCATGTTCTTTGGCGTTAAGCGTCTCTGCGCGCTCCCTCTCGAGCAGCTCCATCACAGTGGTGTCTCGTTCCTCCCCGATCTCATCATCCCGGACCCGTACTACATCTTGCCGATCGCTTCGGCGGTACTCATGAACTTGCAACTCTCCGTGCGTGTTTGTTCTTCACACCCTGTCCTGTGCCGCGGACTGAATCCTCCTTCCTTTCTCCCTCTCTAATGTCATCCGTTTTTTTCTGTTTCCCTGTAGGTCAGTGCAAGCGACATGACAGCGACCGCGGACCGCACTACTGCAGCTCACATGATTAATGGCTTCCGCATCGTTTCAGTCATCTCCATCCCACTTATGGGTCACTTCCCATCAGTACGTGTCCATCTACTAGGATTTCGTCTTACTATCCCTTGTTCGTCATATCTTATAATTTTCAACTCCATCTAGGGTCTCAACTTGTACGTCTTGACGGGCATCGCTGCAATGCTAGTGCAGACCTCTATCCTACGGCAAGATGCTGTTCGCCGAATGCTACGCATCCCGGTGCTGCCGAAGGACTCGGATGTGAAGCCCGTAACATTCAAGGAATCTGTGGACCATCTTAAAATATGGTTCCGTGAGCAAAATCGGATCGCACAAGAGCGTGCTCAGAAAGGTAGGAAGTGGTAAGACGCGAAACCTTTCACATACACACACTAGAATAGATCATGCATATAATGCCAAATCTTCAATGCCCCACTCTCAACACTTTACCAGGGATGCGAAGTCTTTTGTTAGGACAAGTGGCTACAAAACGTCCAATTTTTATAACTTATCTTCCCAGACGTCCAACCCAATTGAGTGACTGCATCCCTGGGCGTGTCCAATGCCACCCACTGACCCCAATTTCCCCCCCAAGCACACAACCGGACAATTCTCATCACCCATGGCCTGTGCTAACCTCGTAAACTCGTCATCGTCGACAACCGCCATTCTATAACCAGTATGGCCTAGAGTATGCCCCGCGTCGCCATGTACCGCAAAGCGCACAGTCCGCCAACCCTGCGACCGTCCCTGGCGCGCAGAATGTATGCGGTTGTTGAACTCTGTAACAGCGTTACGGCACCCACGTTGGAACGCTGCAAGGAAGTCGCGCTGCGCATTCACGTCTGCATTACGCGGAGCAGACAACGCGATCGTCTGTAGAGCCGAGACCGAAGGAAGGATGCTAACCCCGCGTGTGATTCCTTCGATGGGGGCAGAAGCTGGGGACTCGGGCTCTAATGAGGTTATCGACCGGGACGCGAACCTCTCGTTCTCGTCTTGCTCTAGTTTGAGACCACTGTTGATCATCATGCAATCATGGCCGAATTCAGTCCATTGACCGATGGAGGCCTCGTCCAGGGTTCCGGACCCATCGAGGATGAGGTGACGCAAGCTTGGCAGGCTTCTGAGCAGCAAGTTCACATCGGCTACACTTACGGATGAGGTCGAGGCATCGAGGAACGTGATGCAAGGAAGGGACGAGGGCGCGTGTCTACACAGGAAGCGCGCTATGTCGCACCCGGGAAGGCGTAGTCGAAACGCGTCAGTGCGCTTTAAGAGAGGTGCAGTGGAGAGTATTTCCAGTTTGTAGAGGTCGAAGAAGTAGATGGGAATGTTAGGTAAACTGGAAGCAGGGAGGAGGTCGACATCTCGCGGGTCCAGGATCACGGAGATAGCCGGGAGATCTGCTGCGGGCCAGTCGGCAAGCTTTTCAATCGCAGTGTCAAAGTAGGTAGTCTTTGAGTCAAGATAAAACGAAAAAAACAAACAGACAGAAGTATGAATGCCAGTTCTAGGGTGGGGGATAGTATGCATACCTTGAGGAATGAATAGACGAGTGATCGTTGATAGTTGCCCTCAAGCAGACTGAGGGTGCAGATGAGATGAACACCACGCAAAACAATCGGTACCAATGCTCACTAAGGACGAAGTCGGAGAGAAATATTTCGTAGGTCTGACATCGGCTTTCCAAAGAGCTTCTCCAAGTATTGTGGGGTAAAACTTACACCCAAGCAGAGACTCAACCATTTTAGCTTAGGGAGCATGAGAATGGCTTCAGTGGCGAGCTTTGCATCCACAGTCCACGATGCCAGGGTGAGCTTTTGAACGAACGGTGCGTTTTCTGGTTCTCGCTTGAGATTCTCTATAAGTTTTGAGACACCATTAGGTGTCCTGAGTTGAACATGGTAAAAGAGGTAGTATCGCCAGTTGGGAACGGACGAATAGGAGAGGACACAGAGGAGCGATAAGGTCGTTCGTTGTAGATCGATGATGGGGACGACATCTAGGATACATGCTATCAGCTCTGGAGCGAGAGATGTCAAATTGGTGGCCATGATGGCCCGGTTAGAGGATTGTTGTGAGGACCCTGAGGATGACGACGACAATGGGCACCTGAAAATGCGATGAGGCACCGCCTTGTGGCTGACAGAACTGACAAATACCCTGGCTGACTAATACGGGGTTGGCTGTCTTGGCTGCCCGAGCTGTCAGGAGGTCGAGAATGTCGTCTGCGACTACTGACCATCCTCCAGTGTAACAGAATGCCACGCCACATCGAAAGCGGACTGAACGGACTGAACAGGGTTTGACCGCCCTCCTGCTCCTCGGTACTTAAACGGTGCCGTGGCGTTCAACGTGGCCCACATCCAGAAGCCTTTTTTTGAAAGTCCATTGATCCACGCTCCTCATTTCTAATTAGCCCACTGCCTTTGACGTCAGGCCGCAAAGCGTTCCTTGCGCGCGGATGGCATATGCATACGCCCGTCAACCCTGGGCGGCACGATGTTTCCCCATTGGGCCCCACTTCTCCGTCACGGCCTCCGCCCAGGCCCCTAAAAGTGGTGCGTGATTTCCATGATTCCATCATTTCCTCGTCACTTCGACGCTACTAGTGCCATCTGAACCACTTTGGAGTGCATGCAGGAGGAGGGGAAGGGGAAGAATGGTTCTTATCTACAGGAACCTGTCTAGCGAGGTATAGCACACCTGTCGAAATGATGGCCGCCCGGCAATGTGACAGCCATGCTCCTAAGCATTGCCGTAGGAGCTACTGTAGGCTGCGCCCGTAGGACCTGTATCTGCCACCATATATATATTCTAGGCGGACCCTTTCCCTACCCCTGTGGGTCCCTCCTTTTCTTCTTCCATCCACACACAATGCGTGCGATTTTCCTAGCCTTTGCGCTAATCGCACTCTTCTCGTTCATTAGCCCCGTCTCCTCGAACGACGGCGGCCCTGAAGGCCATGTGGCCAGGGACACAGCAGATGCCAGGTCACTAGAGCGCAATGCCCCCCGAGGAGCGCCGCGATCGCCCAGGGAGCTTGGTCGTAATTACTCTCCAGACTCGCCTTCCCGCAAGAAACGCCAGGCCCCGCCACCACCCAAACCGTCCCGGGCACTTGCTAAGCGCACCCCCCCGCAACCATCCCGTGCATTTGCGCAACGCGCCCCCCCGCAGCCGTCTCGTGCATTTGCCAAGCGCACCTCACCGCAACCAT
>QFEY01000024.1:60383-100703 GCA_003316435.1 Russula virescens
AGCCCTCCCGTGCATTTGCTCAGCGCGCCCCTCCACAACCATCCCGTGCGTTTGCTCAGCGCGCCCCCCCGCAGCCGTCCCGTGCATTTGCTCAGCGCGCTCCCCCACAACCATCCCGTGCATTTGCCCAGCGCGAGGAAGATGCGTACCACCACCGTTCGAGGCGTTCGCTGGAGGATCAAAACGTTCTCGAGCATATTGAGGAACCGTGTCACGGCGAGGATCAGTGCCCCGCACCACTGATGGCATGCCCGGTGCGGGGCTCGCTTGATGCAGATGCGTTCGAGTGCGCCGATTTGTTATCGGATCTGGATAACTGCGGTGGTTGTGCTGCTGACGACGAAGTGTGCGTGTTTCCTCCTTCTATTCTCCTCTTCTATCTCCTCCGCTCCCGTCTCCCTTTGTTTCCCCTTTTAAAAAAAGTTACTGAATTTAATCGATCCGCCTTTCTTTTTTTCTTTTTGTCGTGTTGTGACAAAAATCTAGGTATGACTGCACGGCCATATCGAATGCACGCGGCGTCCAGTGCGTCTCTGGCTACTGCGAGGTGAGCTCGTGCGCAGAAGGATATACGGTGTCGCTGTCGCGCGATAGGTGTGTGCGCCAGTAAGTGGTCCCCATCGCGCAAATGGCAGTCGCAGTTCTCGTAAAAGGACTGCCTAGCTCTGGTCATCATGACAATTTCTCGCTACGTAAATAAAGACACTCGATCGTCTCTGCAACTTCGTCGGATAGATGTCGTTGTAGGACGTATGAAATCCCGCTATTTTCTATGTTTTTGCTCGGACTTTTACGTGATTCATGTTTGCTCTGATCGTTCTGCCACGACTGTGTCTGATGCCTCGGCTACTGTAGATACGTTACGGACATTCTTATCCTTCTTCATCATTAGAACACTAGTGGCTCCGTGCTATCGGACATTGGATATGGATTCAATTTACCTTGATGTTGCGGGCGGACAGAGCCGGTGCCAAAGTTTATCCGGGGGATCATTGGAAGGCATTAATGCCACGTCTGTTTCGAAGGAAATCTGCGACTGGCTCAGTCGTGGCTGCACCGTATTCGTGCGTACACGACGATGCATTGGAGTGTGGCATGGCAACGAAAATCCTGGCTGAAGCTATGCGTACGAGCGCAAGCCGTACTGTACTGCTCACTAGCGGTGCCCACCCCCTAACTCCCAACAATTGTCGCGATCAAACTTACGTTAAAAATATCACGTTTATCGCTTGCGCCCAACTTGGCATGAAGCTTGGCACGGTCCCGATGCGGTACCGATACCAATACAGTAATGTCAGATGAGTGGGCGAGCCGAATAGCGCCGGCGCGTTGGCTGTCCGTCCGTTTGCGTAGAGTTTGCGTAGAGTAGGGAATTCCCACCTGGGTGTGATTCCCAACGGAAAGTGGGCAGCTGATGCATCTTGGATGAATCGAAGGGTCCCCTCTTCGATGGTTGTCTTTTGGTTCTGTCATAATTGACACTGTACTCGTTCGCCCACTCTTTGCCAACAGCGGTTAGAGGCGGTGGTTAGGCGGTGGTTAGACACGGAGATCAGCCGATCACTAGTTTCAAACAGGTGGTGGATTCCTTTTCTGGGTATGGCTTGTTTTGGGTTTGTCAGGTCAGTCGGATCGCTCTTTGGTGGTTGGTGGATCACGTCCATCAAATTGAAACTCCGATTCCTTCTAAAATCCGTCCATGAGATAACGACAATTGCAAGAGGGGCGAAGGAGCACGCGGTGCGGTAGGCGCTGGAAGGCTCGAGATAGGCCAGTTCGGAACGAAGTGAGGAGTTGAGCGCGTCATTGTGGTGTGATGGGTGTGATTCGTCATACACTGGTGGGCGTGAGGCGTCAACTTGAAACGGGATTGATCAATATTACATCCGCATCCGCATCCATGTAACTGAGTGACGTCCGGGCCCAGAGCGCGCGTTCTTTTTGGTGGGACGATACTTGTATCGAACGTTCAACGTTCAACGTTCAACATTCGACGTTCATATGTGAACGCGTCATTAGTTTTTTGATTCCGGAATTTAATACAAATTGATGTGATCGAGTGGTTACCACGCGCATATACTGTGTACCCGCAGCCAGCAGCATTAGTGCACTGCAAGTCGTGTAGATGTCAAGAAAACATGCCTCGGGACGTCAAGCGACGCGTCGGGAAAGCAGAGATGACCAGTTGGAGGGATCGTACGACAATTCGTGAATGGAACGGGGCGGCAAGGACCGGACGGGGTCAGTGTATGTGTCAGCGCGATTATGAAAGTAATGGTAAGACGAGGTGGTCTGATTTTTGTCGCCGAGTTGCCCTTGCCGCAGTCGCGCGTCTGCCTTGAAATCCCATTTATTATCGTCCGAGTGAACAAAGGGCTGCCCTCTCCTTTTCATTATGTTCCGGTTCCTTTCCCGCACCCGCCAACCTCTCCGGGCTCATCCACATCCACTAGGATCGTGAGCGGAACCATTTCGTCTACTCATGTACGTTTCCTCGTCTGGTCTATTCGGTATATCCTTTGTCTGATGATCTTACGCGTCAGCCCATTCGTCCTTTGTTTTATATCCCTTGGTTTGAAGAGCCACAGTCTTAGTTCGCTGGTCCGATTGCCAAACTGGCGTGCATCTTCTTCTCGGTTTCCTTCACGTGCTTAGCAGCTCTCGGTATCTACTGCCCAACCACTAAGCACCTCCTTCAAAGTCGTACCGATCCAACACGGCAAAACCAAACGCTGGCTTCCTTCCAACCTGTCGAAGGTAGTGAGGAGGAGCGGGCCACAGCTCAGTGTGATGATTCGACCGCGGCCAACGGCTGGCGCTTTTATGTCAATATTCGGTTCGGTGTGGCATTGAACTTCGCAGAAGGGGCAAATATGGCGCGTGCCATGATGCACGCGACGGTCGTGCTATTACTCGCACTTGCTGCAGGATGCACGGGTTTCGTGACGGTCAGTCCATTTTTGGACCTCCTGACGAAGAAGTACTGATTTCTCGATTCTAATCTGCGAACAAAAATAGAGCGTTGCGGCGCTCTCTGTGACGTGGCTGGTTCCCTCGGCGCGCAGGGGGGTTCCCCCTGTGGTAACGGAGAAACGACAGCGGTACATGCCACTCGTGCGACGACAAGCACAAGCACTACCTCGATCCGCGGGAGCTCACAAAAGGGCGGAGTCTGTTCCGGTTCCGAGACCAGAACCAGTCCGACACGTCTCGTTCGAAGTCGACGAACTAGATTTGACAACGCCCGCGTCTGCTCCATCGTCACCACGAGGTGGTTCCATCCTGTTACCGCATTCCCAGAGGAGCTACATCCTACACTCCGGGGCGGTACCCCACCCCTCGGTGCCTTTGCCTATCATGGCTGCCGATTCGCCCCTCTCGTCTGCAGAAACCCTTTCGGAGACGCCGGCTGAGGTTAAACGTGCTTTCTCTTCACGTCTCACACGTGTCTTTCGTGGGCGGAGGCTCTCACGCTCTTCTACGATTGCGTCTACGACAGCGTCATCGTCTTCGGCGACTGTGTCTTCAGAGTTTGGAGAACATGTCATCCCCCCTGGAAAGGTCGAGACACGACCGATATCAGACGTCAAGCAACGCACGGAAAGGGGGCGAAGGTTCACATTCCTGAAGAAGTCCAAAACGATCGACGCCCAGACTCGCGATCGTACGTTTTGTTTTTTTCGTTTGCTTTGGTCTTATTGTCCTTTTCATCTAACTTCGTTATCACAGTCCCACCAAGTCGCACGTCTCCGCTATCGCTGCCATCACCCCTTGCGCCCCTCACTTCAAATACCAATTCCTCGGCTGATTCATTACCGCTCCCACGCCGCACAGACTCCCCGATCCCTTTATCCTCCTCTTTTTCAACTGGTTCTGAGCCATCCCAGCATCGTCGAGTGATGTCCAATCCATCAGCATCCCCGAAATTGCGTCTCACCGACAAGGTCTGTCCTCGCAAAGAAAAGGACAAAGGAGCAGAGCCAAAACCCAAGCCCAAGCCTGCACGCACCCAACCCTATGGCCCGCCGTACAACTGGATACCTCCCACACCCGGTGCGTGGGCTGTTACTGGAGAAGCAGACAAGCATATCACAGCCGAGAGACAGCGCAAACGAGTGAGCGCACCGGTGGTGGCTTCAATCCCTGAGGACGTTACTCGTCCTGGACACGAGCCATCAGGAAATATACTTAGGCCGCGACGCCCGACTATAAAATAGTCCCCGAATTATCAAACGCTGCTGTTCGACTGGGCATTTGGAACGTATCCACATTTGTACAAAATTCATATCCCACGCCCCTCAATTCCATCATAGCCGCTCATTTCTCGCATATAGTTGTTTATTGCATTTGATGCCACGTAATATAGTAGTTCACATACCCGTACTTGCAACCCTACTGCCCTTGTTGTATTCGTTGTCATCGAGTTGTCCATCATCGCATTCATATAATGGTTTTTGTTTCAGGAGATCGTCGTCGGCCACGATGCTTAAGAATGACTAAATTTAATGGCATAAGGTATATTCGTCAGGCGGCGTCCCGAGCTTCTCCAAGTCATCTCACTTGCAAGACGCAAATCACTCATCCTTACGATACGTGAGAATTTCGTTACGCAACTTTATATTACAACACGTAAACGTAGAGAATAAGCCAGTAACACAAATGGGGGGTTCTAACTTACCATTACTGTAGTTTCAGTCTCACAAGCTGACGCCCGCATTCGTTGCCATCCCATCCGTCATCAGCAAGGTCAACATTGCCCCGATCACCGGACTTTCGGCCACCTCGAGCACCCGCCCACTATTGAGTGCGCGCAACAACGCAGCATCTAGCAGCCGTCTGCCAAAAAAAAACAAAGCCCATCGATGGGTATTTTGAGAGGTTACCGATGAGAAATAAAGACGGGAAGGGAGAGAAACGCACCGAAGTTGTTGGACGAGGATCGCGATGCGCGGCCATGCGCGCAGGCGCAACGTCCCTTCGACCCGGCCGCCGACGGTCAACCCGCCACGGACATGATCGACGGAGATGTGGCCGCCGAACAAGAGCAGCGCGTACAGCGGGACCTAGGGTGAGTCATACACACACGCATACACCACACCCGAAAAAAAAAAAAAAGAATATTATTACTACCGTAGGACTTCCAATTCCGACAAGGGGAAGTTTACCTCTGTGACGTCCCGCAGGAACACTTTGGTGGCCGTTTCGACGCGTTCGAAACTCACGACGATGCCGGAGCGCCAGCGCGTCTCTGAGAACTGCACGCTGGCGGGATGCACCCACACGCGTGCGCCGCGCATATCCTTCGCGCGCCACTCGTTCGCTCCCGCGTCACGCTCGACCGCGCCGCCCGCTACGCGCGCAAATTTGACTGCGTGACGCGGGAGGGAGACGCGGGCGACGCGCGGGTACAGAGCTGCGAGCAGGAGCGCTTTGAGCAGCGCGTGTTCGCCCGCGTGCGCGTTGAGTTCGGGCGCTGAGGCGGGCTGTCCGGCTTGGACGAGCCCGGCAGAGGCGAGCGCAGAGAGCAGGTCGTTGCGCAGGACGCTGATGTCGCGGATCGTCGTGGCGGAGATATAGTTCTGCGTTTCGTTTCGAGGTTTTCATTTTCGTCGGACGTTTTTGTTATTTTGCGTTAGAGTGTGTATGGATATGTAAGGAGGGGGACGTACATCGGAACAGAAAGCGCGCATGGCGCTGGGCGACTTGTCTTGGCGGATCCGCATACATTCGTCGTATGCGTGGGCGTCGGTGAGAATGTCGCTTTTCTCTGTCGCAAAGCGTGCGCGCGCTCTGTAGGTACGCCTAAGCTTCAAAACGAGTGTGATATTTGGAGAGAAGTCGTACGCTGTAGCTTCATCACGCTTGTCCATAGGAGTCAGGAAGACCGGCTTCGAGGAAAGGCAGGCCGCAATGGTCAAGACAGGATCGAGGCATTGGAAGATGGTGGCGAGTATCAGCATCTGTCCCGGAATTATTAGAACAGGCACCAGCCCGTCAGACTCGTTCAACTCACCTTCCCAAGACGAAGGTCGAGAGGGAGCACAGCCTAGAAAGGGGTCAGTGGGCTAGTCAGGGTAGGTACTACCTTCGTCGCACCATGTGCCGACCAAGGGCAGTCAATCGACCATCCTGATCGAGAGCTCCGAGTTCTTCAAGAACAGAGAGCGCCTTGTCCATGACCACAGTTTCAGGTGGGTCAAGGGCACGACTCAGGAATTCCTACGAAAGTGAGCTGGCGTCAGAAGAAGCAGCAAGTGGCAGTCCACAAACCTTGACGTCTTCATTCTCCCTTGTTGCTTTTACTGCCAGACAAATGCTCTCCAACGGGACACGTAAGATCTCGGGACGCGGGAACTGCTCCATACTGCGCTCGCGCCAGCGCGTGTACAGTTTATAGCACATGCCAGGGCCTGTGCGTCCTGCACGTCCCCGGCGTTGTCGTCCGGCAGCGTGGGTAATCCACTGTTCAACGAGTTTCGTGAGACCGCTCTCGGGGTCGTATCGCGTCTCTTTGACTTTTCCTGAGTCAATGACATAGACAATGTCGTTGATTGTAATAGAAGTCTGCGAAGTGAGCGTTGAGTTCGAAAATATGCGGTAGACGGCGAGAGGCAGGAAGAAACACCTCTGCGACGTTCGTAGCAACCACAATCTTCCATTTTGGGGTGGGCGCAAAGACGGCACGCTGCTCATCGCTCGCTAGGTTGGCGTGCAGAGGGAAGATCCTAGCCTGCGACGCTGAAGGCGAGCCTTGAAGAGAGTCGATGCATTGCCTGATTTCTTGGACACCAGGTAGGAACACAAGAATCCCTGCTTTCTCCTCCGTTGTACTGATAATATGGTTAATGGTAGCCGTTATCAACTGTCCATGCAGGTGAGAGGAGAGTATGCGGGCATCCGAGCAGGGACCTTACGGCGTAATCCACACGGCTAGAGCGACTAATTGCCTGAACGGCCGTCGCACTTCGTTCGTCAAGACCTGCGTTGAGGTACTCCTCTCTATTGGCAAGCAAATCTTCGTCATCCTGCTTCCTTCCATTTCTATTCGCAGAAGGTTGATAACTAATGAGGTTGACAATGTCCTCGAGGTACCTGTGATCTTCGTTGTCAGCTCCACTCGTCCAATTGAAGATCGAAAACAAGTGCCCCACAGATCCGTTACCGGGTGTGTAAACCCAGGAATACTAAGCAGTGGAGCATCGGAGAAGTACCGCACGAAAGTTTCATGATTGATTGTAGCTGACATCAGGATAACTTTCAGTGAGGAGTTCAGCTTGAGTAATTCCTTCAGCTCCAGCAGCAGGAAGTCGCCTTCAACGGAGCGCTCATGAACCTGACCAAATACATCAACAGAACGACGAGGAATTTAATACTCTTTCCTACCTCGTCCACGATGACATGTGTGACACTGCTGAAGTCATCTCCATTACTAAGTCGCCTGAGCAAGACACCGGTCGTGCAGAAGAGAATTTTCGTTTTACTAGTCCGCCTGCTTTCCCCACGGATCACATAGCCCACAGAACCGTCGTTCAAACGTTCTGCATGGACTCGCGTAGCTACCGAGATGGCAGAGATACGACGAGGTTGAGTGACAAGGATGTTCGCGCTGGAACCCCTGCCAGACTGGATGAGAGAGTCGAGTATGAACTGGGGTACTAAGGAATATCAGGTATAAGTGTAATGGTATGTCTTCTGGGGACGCGCTCACGCTGCGTGGTTTTGCCAGAGCCTGTTTCTCCGACCACAACGACCACTCGAGATCGTTCAAGTATAGCTAAAAAGTCGTCCTTCGACACAAACGCAGGAAGACCGAGTCGAGTCGCATACATATCTTCGTACTGGGCGTCTTGGCGCATCACGCCAAACTCCTGCATTACCTCGGCATCTGATCGCGAATCTTGTCCCACCGGATTGAAAGCATCGCGGGGCTTCCGTGACACGATTTTCTCTGGAACATCGACAATCGGAACAACTTTGATGTCTGGTACCTCCTGGGGCGGAACGAGGTGCTTCAGCACTTCGTCCATATTTGGAGGTCCCTGGTCTTCTACTAGAGCCCAGTGCTCTTCGAGAATCTGCATCGCCGAGACACAGATACCCTCTGCTGATTCTTTGACAGTACCTTGGTCAAAGGCTCCAAGGAGCTTTGCCAAAAGGTGTAGTCGGACATAGGCAGATACCGATGATGATGTGATATACATCGGCGGAGGACGTGAAGACCGGTTATAGGAGTAGCCAGGAGGGACAACAAAATGGAGTTGAAGTGGTGCAATGAAAAGCGGCATGATAATGGTGAACGTGTGATCATCCGCATAAGACGCTCCCATCGATTCTACCTCATCTTCTGTTATGCGCTCCTCCGTATCACCGTTATCAGGTTGCATTGCGATATCTGTCCAAGGCTTCCCAACAAGGCGACGATTCAATGCAGCCACGAGCAATGCCCACTCTTCTAGTAGATGCGACTCGGCTGTGCATTCGTATACAGTGTGCGCTGGCCACCCTGCCTGCTTGATGGCACGTTCCTCAATCCAGCGTTTCTTGATATCTTCTTGACCTTCATGTATGCTTGTCACGAACGGGTTCGAACTGTTGTTCTCAGGGAGAAAACGCTGAGGCAGGTCAACTTCTGGGATGTGAAGCACAAGATATTCAATGCATGCTTCAAGCGGAGAAGCTGCGCGTAGAAGGTTTGAGGCGAGGAGAGAAGGCTTAGAGAGAAACGCAATAGCATCACGCGCTTGTGATTTCTTAAAACCCAGGGCCTCTAGCTGTTGGAGGACGACGGGCACACTATCTTCGGTGATTGTCGCAGTAGGACCCGCAATGTCCTCATCATCTGGACTGTTTGCGATTGCCTAACACAAGCGTGAGTGACAGGCACATATAATTAAAGGGCTGAGAATGACAACCGTTTTTATGGCGTTCTCGACAATTCCACGGAGTTCAGTAGACAGCTTCACCTCAGGAGAATTATCGAATATATCCAGCTCTGATTTAGGTGCAGGAGCATTAGCGGTTTGCCGGGCTTCCTCTTTCTTTTTGGCTGCTTTTTCCTGACGATCGGCTACTGACTTTTTCGCAGCAAAGGGATCGGCATCGTACATCCAGCTCTGATGCGCAGGCGCCTTCTTATGTTCCGCTGCTAGCTCAGTCCAGTAGTCACGAGGTCCAGGAGGAAGAACGCGATTAAGTTGGATGCCATTGCAAAACTAGTAGAAAGACGCAATCGGTTTGATGGGTCAAACAAGGAAGGATAAGCTAAGAGTCAACGAACGCGATAAAGAGCATACGTGGCACCCCAGTGTCGGGCTTCCAATGCAGATTTACAGACATAAGGAGGATGGGGCTCCATGCGCACCGATTGGCGTTCCTGGCCATTCTTTGTTCGAACAATCCTGGTTAAAGTAACAACAAAGGACCAGCCCTCATTTCGCTTTGACTGAACTAGAGGTTAATATGAATCTAACAAGACAACGAAGGAAACCAACTGAACGGTGTCGACAAGAGGTTTCTCCCAACCATTTTTTGTGCACCTAGGAGAATGTCATTGTCATGTTTTTCATACATGACTGTGTATAGACAAACCTCTCTTGTAACAAACTCAGGGGGTATTTTGATCCAGGAGGAAACAAGGGCGGAGGGCTTTCATCGACTTTTGAGGAATCTGCTGTTTCTTTTGAAGACTTGGACGAATTTCCGGCATTACCTGACTTGACGATTCCCTTTCTGGGAGGCATTCACACTGTATCGACACCTAGACGTAACGTAGAGGTCAAAAAGATAAATTGACTGACTTGTACACGTGTGATGAGTGGCCGAGTCAGCTCACATGACTCAAGGAGGACGAGGTGCATTAGTCAGCAAAACCATCAACCCTCTCTTTGACCTGCCATGGCCCGGGATGACCTCTATAATCTCGAATTCCTCTCCCTTGTCGCCAAGATCACCCAGGAAATAGAAAACCACACCGGGCTGAATGACAAAACCCTTGCCGAATTCGTCATTGATTTACATGACAAATCCAAAACCCTCGCAGACTTCAAGGGCCAACTCAAGGAAGCCGGCGCAGACTTTCCAGAGTCCTTCATCGAGAACATTGATCGCCTCGTTTTGACACTTCATCCGAAACATAAAAAGAAGAAGAGTTCTGTCAAGAAAAATGGGAAGGTCAAGTCCAACGGCAACGATGCATTGGACGAAAAGGATAAACAGAAGCGCATGTTCCCCGGCCTCGCTTTGGCCGACCAAGACTGGCAACCGACAGTGCCAAAGGACGTGTTAATGAAAGAGGTTGATGATATGATGGCTCAGTTTGAGTCCTCGTCGAAGCGCCCTCGGTCAAGTCCTCGCCGGGACGCTTCACCACCAGTAAAACGCCAGCGGACGTCCGTGTCTCCACCCCGACGACGTAGCGTCAGCCCTCCACGAGGACGAGGTTATGAAAGAGGGTCCTATGGCCGGGGTAGAGGTCCATTAGATGAACGGCCCGTCCTATTCAAGATCTATAACGGACGGGTCCAAGGACTCAAGGAGTTTGGAGCGTTCATTCAATTAGAAGGTGTCGCAGGAAGGGTAGAAGGTATGTATCGTTGACCGTATCCCTCTTTCTTCTCTGATTTTCTTCTTAGGCTTGGTACACATCTCCAATATTCAGGTCGGTGCCCGGGCCAACTCGGCTGCAGACCTCCTCAGCAGAGGCCAACCAGTCAAGGTCAAAGTAATGAGTGTGGCTGGTACCCGCATTGGTCTGTCAATGAAAGACGTTGACCAGACCACCGGGCGTGACCTCACCCCTCACCTCCGCATCAAGTCGGAGGCCGAGCTCATTGAGGAAGAGCGACAACGGGCATCCCGTGCTTCGACGGGAACCAATGCACTCCCCCTTGGCATGAAGGATAGCGATAGCGGGCCAGTGCGGTCTGCGAAGCGACTGACATCACCAGAGCGTTGGGAGATCAAGCAACTAATCTCATCGGGTGCTATTGATGCATCCGAGTATCCGGATCTTGATGAGGATTTCAGCAATCCAGTGGCACGGGCAGAGGTAGAGGAGGAGCTGGATGTGGAGGTTCGGGAGGAAGAGCCGGCCTTCCTCCGCGGTCAAACCAAACGGACCCTTGAGCTTAGTCCTGTCAAGATCGTGAAGGCGCCCGATGGGTCGCTCAACCGCGCTGCTTTGGCCGGAGCGGCATTTGCCAAAGAGCGACGCGAGTTGAGGCAACAGGAAGCAAACGACAAGGCGGATTCAGAAGCGCGCGACTTTGGCGCGCCTTGGCAGGATCCTATGTCAAAGGAATCAGACAGGGTATTTGCCCAGGATCTGAGGAGTCATCTTCGTGGGCAAAAGTCTTCCGAGTCAGACAGTGGTTGGAGAACATCAACATTTAACAAGGCGACGACATTTGGCGAGATCACAAGTCTTAGCATTCAGGACCAACGAAAATCCTTGCCAATATACAAGTTGCGCGAACCGCTGCTTCAAGCAATCCGAGATGTATGTTGAATCCTGATACTTTGACTAACCCTCTGACTATTCGGAATAGCACCAAGTTCTCATCGTTGTCGGAGACACAGGATCCGGGAAGACAACCCAGATGACTCAATATCTTGCTGAAGATGGCTACGCAGACAACAGTAGGATCGGCTGTACACAGCCGCGTCGTGTCGCTGCCATGTCTGTTGCAAAACGTGTTGCTGAGGAGGTCGGCTGTCGTCTCGGCCAGGAGGTTGGCTACACAATTCGTTTCGAGGATTGCACGAGCCCAGAGACGAGGATCAAGTACATGACGGATGGTATGCTCCAACGAGAATCCCTTATTGACCCTGATCTCAGCCAATATTCTGTAATCATGCTGGATGAGGCGCATGAGCGGACGATCGCAACAGACGTTTTGTTTGGTCTACTGAAGAGTACGTTATGGCATTATTCTAATTTGACACGTAGTACTTACGAGCGCACAGAGGCTATCAAGCGACGACCAGATCTTAAGCTTATCGTGACATCTGCCACCCTCGACGCAGAAAAATTCTCCAAGTACTTTTTCGGCTGCCC
Source organism: Russula virescens (assembly GCA_003316435.1). Lineage (NCBI taxonomy): Eukaryota > Fungi > Basidiomycota > Agaricomycetes > Russulales > Russulaceae > Russula > Russula virescens. The sequence goes on from QFEY01000024.1 coordinate 72,439, forward strand.
CATCTTTACTATCCCCGGTCGCACCTACCCCGTGGAGGTACTGTACACCAAAGAGTCGGAGTCGGACTACCTTGATGCATCACTCATCACAGTGATGCAAATCCACCTATCTGAGCCACCAGGGGATGTCCTGCTTTTCCTAACTGGTCAAGAAGAAATTGACACGGCATGCGAGATTTTGTTCGAACGCATGAAAGCGTTGGGCCCCAAAGTGCCAGAACTAATCATTCTTCCCATCTACTCTGCACTCCCTTCGGAAGTTCAGTCACGAGTCTTCGAACCGACCCCACCAGGTGCTCGTAAGGTCGTCATCGCGACTAACGTCGCAGAAACGAGTCTTACAATCCCCGGAATTTACTATGTCATTGATCCCGGCTTTGCGAAGCAGAATGCGTACGATCCACGGCTAGGTATGGACTCGCTGGTGGTGATGCCCATCTCTCAAGCGCAAGCACGTCAGCGTTCTGGTCGTGCTGGACGAACAGGTCCTGGGAAATGCTATCGGTTGTACACCGAAGCCGCATACCGCAATGAAATGTTGCCCAACTCGATACCGGATATCCAACGTACTAACTTGGCGCACACAATCCTGATGCTCAAGGCGATGGGCATCAATGATCTTCTCAGCTTCGACTTCATGGACCCACCACCAGCACAGACTATGCTCACTGCCTTGGAGGCTCTGTATGCGCTCTCAGCACTAGACGACGAGGGTTTGCTGACTCGCCTTGGACGCAAAATGGCCGATTTCCCTATGGAGCCACCATTGGCGAAGATGCTTATCGCATCGGTTGAACTTGGGTGCTCAGAAGAGATTCTGAGCATTGTTGCGATGCTCTCAGTACAGAGTGTCTTTTACAGACCAAAGGAGAAGCAAGCGCAGGCCGACTCAAAGAAGGCCAAGTTCCACCAACCGGAGGGTGACCACCTGACGCTACTCGCGGTGTACAACGGTTGGAAGGCGAGCAACTTTTCGAACCCATGGTGTTATGAGAACTTCATCCAGGCGCGAAGCATGCGCCGAGCGCAGGACGTACGCAAGCAGCTACTAGGAATCATGGACCGGTACAAGCATGACATTATCAGTGCGGGCCGAGACTACAACCGTGTCCGGCGGGCGATCTGCTCTGGCTTTTTCCGGCACGCGGCGAAGAAGGACCCGCAAGAAGGGTACAAGACGCTTGTCGAGGGCACGCCAGTGTACATCCACCCGTCGAGCGCGCTGTTCAACCGTCCACCCGAGTGGTGCATCTATCATGAGCTCATCCTCACCACGCGCGAGTACTGTCACAACGTCCTCGCAGTCGAGCCTAAATGGCTTGTCGAGGTCGCCCCACAATTCTTCAAGGTCGCCGACGAAAACAAGATCAGCAAGCGCAAGCGCCAGGAGAAGATCGAGCCGCTGTACAACAAGGTATGTCATTTTTGATCCCTTTCTCTTTTTCTTCTTCCTTTGATCTGACTCCACATTCTCTGCAGTTCGAGAAGCCAGACGAGTGGCGCTTGTCAAAGGTCAAACGCAGCGCGCGGTCGAGCCAGACGTTCGGTTAAGAAGGGCGAACAATTGTGAGCTATATGGGCACAGTTCGGTGGCTATTATTCATATAATGTATCTGTTATATCATTCCTTTTGCCGCACATGGGTACATTACACGTCAACAACCGAGAGTGTAAGTGACAGGCAGTAGGTCCATTACAGTATAGTTGTGTTGGATCTGCATTCGCTTAAGTTTATTGGCATTATCTGTCACATCGAGCATTCTTTCCCGTTTCACAGCAAAGTCATTTATCACTGAGTATAAAATGGTTCGCAAACGCGGTGCCCCGACGTCGTTGGGCTGAGCGGTGTCCGGTCCGGAGTTTCCGAGACCTCGTGGCCAGGCGCCAGTTTGGTTCGCTGTAGTTGACCCAAATCCAATATCACCCACTTTTTGTTTCACCTTCACCTTCACCTCAAGGCCGGTATAAGTAATTGTTCAGGCCACTATGGCCAATACAAGCGCATGGCCTGCCCCCATATACACCACCACACCGCAGCCGTAGCTTCTGCGCAGGCGCAGTCTACGCCACCGCGAGGCGACGACTTCTAGTCCAAAGAAGGCAGGACGGCGCTCAGATTCCTCCTAGCAGCAGCACCAGCTTGCATTGAGCCTTGGAGATACCACGGGAGATACCGCCAGAGGAGCACGGGGAGCGAGGAGGAGGGCAAGTAGAAGTGTAGAAGCCAATTACACACTGCCATAATACAAGCCCCCGAGCGCGATCAATAATTCAATGGGCGTATTCAAGATACCTTCATCCTTCGAAGCAATCGAGTTGTAATTACAGCTCCCATGCGCTTTTGTACGTACATATTTGCTGCGCGTTGTACATGCGGTCCCTAAAAGAACAATACTCACCCCTTTCACCTTTCATCAACCTCATATATCTTGTTCCTCCTCCGACAGGTGGGTACTCAATAACGCATTCCTTATCCCCAAAACCGAGGTTAGTATATTGTCCTCCAATGATATTTACCCATGGTCTAATAAGCTATCGTTGTATGCAGCCGTCTTCGGAGTCAGATAACTGTTAGAGGGGCCAGCATTCAACATGACGACTCTACTCGAGGAGGACGGGAGTCCTAGCATCCAAGAACAACGAAAGTCCTTGCCAATATACGGGTTGCGCGAACCACTGCTCCAGATGGTCAGAGACGTGCGTCCAGAGGTTCTTCGACTTGGTCATACTACCGCTGACCGCCTGATAGCATCAAGTCCTCATCGTTGTCGGTGAGACGGGAACCGGCAAGACAACTCAAATGACACAATATCTTCTCGAAGAAGGATACGCAGACCATGGTAGAATCGGGTGTACACAACCCCGTCGCGTCGCTGCCATGTCCGTGGCAAAGCGAGTCGCTGAGGAGATCGGTTGTTCCTTCGGCAAGGAGGTTGGCTACGCAGTCCGTTTTGAGGACCTTACATGCCCGGAGACGAAGATCAAGTACTTGACGGACGGCATGCTCCTACGAGAGTGCCTCAGTGACCGAGATTTCAACGAATACTCCGTGGTCATGCTAGATGAAGCGCACGAGCGGACAGTCGCAACCGACGTATTGTTTGGTCTACTGAAAGGTACGTTAATGCGGTATCCTCAATTGATCCATCGTATTTATGACACTCGCAGGGGCTCTCAAGCGACGGCCAGATCTTAAGCTCATTGTGACATCGGCCACACTCGATGCAGAAAAGTTCTCCAAATTCTTTCACGATTGTCCCATCTTTACGATCCCAAGTCGCATCTACCCTGTGGAGGTGATGTACACGGTCGATCCCGAGACGGACTACCTCCAAGCATCACTCAACCTAGTCACGAAAATCCACTTTTCCGAGCCGCCGGGGGATATCCTGCTTTTTCTAACAGGCCAAGGAGAGATTGACACCGCGCGCCAGACGTTAGTCGAGCGCATGCAGACGTTGGGTCACCAGATGCCTGAACTTATCATTCACCCGATCTACGCCGCACTCCCTCCCGAGATGCAGTCACGCGTCTTCGAACCGACCCCAGCGGGTGCTCGTAAAGTCGTGATCGCGACTAATGTCGCAGAAACGAGTTTGACGATTCCCGGAATTTACTATGTCGTCGATTCCGGTTTCGTAAAACAGAATGCGTACGACCCACAGCTGAAAATGGACTCACTGGTGGTAATGCCCATCTCTCAAGCGCAAGCACGTCAACGTTCCGGTCGTGCTGGACGGACAGGCCCTGGAAAATGCTACCGATTGTATACCGAAGCAACGTACCGCGACACGATGTCGCCCAATACGATTCCGGATATCCAGCGTACCAACTTGGCACACACGATCCTGATGCTCAAAGCGATGGGCATCGACGATCTTCTAAATTTTGACTTTATGGACCCTCCTCCAAAGCAAATCCTGCGCGCTGCCTTGGACGTGCTGTGGGCGCTCTCTGCGTTGGACGACACAAAATCGCTGACTCAGCTCGGCCGAAAGATGGCCGATTTTCCCATGGAGCCACAGCTGGCCAAGATGCTCATCGCGTCCGTCGAACTCAAGTGCTCCGACGAGATCCTGACGATCGTCGCGATGCTTTCCGTGCCGAACGTCTTTTACCGACCGCGGGACAAGCAAGAGCAGGCAGACGCGAAGAAGGCCAAATTCTACCAGCCGGAGGGGGACCACCTGACGCTGCTGGCGACGTACGAGGCGTGGAAGGCCGGCGGTTTCTCAGACGTGTGGTGCACCGCGCATTTCATCCACGCGCAACATATGCAGCGCGCGCGGGACGTGCGCAAACAGCTAGTCGGTATCCTGGGCCAACACGGATACGAGATCGTCAGCGCGTCAGGACGTCGCAGCGGCCGCGACCGCATGCGGCGGGCGATCTGCGCGGGATTTTTCCGGAACGCGATCAAGAAGGATCCGCGGGAGAAGTGTTACAAGACGCTCACCGAGGACGCGCCGGTGCACATTCATCCGTCGAGCGTGCTGTTCAAGCGCGCGCAAGCGCCCGAGTGGTGTGTCTATCACGAAGTCATCATCACCAAGCGCGGATACTGCTACAATGTGCTCGCTATCGAGCCGCAGTGGCTCCTCGAGGTCGCACCACGGTTCATCAAGGTCAGGCAAGCCTAAGTGACATCAGTTGATTGCCCACCCAGGAAAACGTGCGTGGGCGGTGATATTCTGAGCTGGATGAGGGATCTACAGTCGATTAAGTTTTATTGTCCCTGGCTCGTCGTATCTAAATGTGTTGCGACTTGTCTCTTCCATTCTTACGTTATATAGATCAAGTCGCACAAAGAACCACGAAATCATCGGAGATGGTCTCGTGGCTTCATCGCTGGTTGGATACAATGCGATCCATTTTTGTGGTATAAAAGTGCGGAACGAACATCTTGAGAACGATCAGCGGGACGATTTATACAAAATGGATAGAGAATGAATGAGATTGAAGATGGGATGAACGAGTTAGATGTCTATGGATGGTGCGATTTACACATGTATACACAATCCATGTCAGGTGTAAATAAGTGCTTGCATAGAGGGAAATTGATGCAAAATTGAGAGAGATGGAATGAGGGTAGGAAGACATCAAGCTGATGGTTGTCCGTGGCGTTGCAGGCTCGTACACAAACTGCCAGATAACGTGTATGGAAACAAGACAATGCGAGCGGATTCCTCCGTGTTTTGAAATCAGCCAATCATGATGATAGTGATAGTTATAAAAAGCCATTAATCGCATCTCTCCAAATGATTACCGGATCGATGCGAAACCTATAAGTAAATGGCACCTCGTTGGTCCTAGAGGCGTGAAAGGGGGAAATAGATACACACCTAGAGTGCCATGGCTTCTTTCATTAACTCAATCCACCAACCCATGGTACGGCACTCTGGGCCCCGATGGTCGCACCCGCACCAAAACTGTCTGGACCGTGTGCAAAACACCATTCACGGACCAGAGCGGCGTAAGTCGAATCATCCGAACCCCCTCCAGATCTTGGAGAAAATGGCTCGCGTATTGGCGAAAATGGGCCTTGTTGTCTTGGTGGTGGAGAAGGAGTGGGGCTTACGGGTGACACCTGACGGACGTTTACGGGTGTGGGTGGCGTGATCTTCAAAGAGAGTTGGGGACGAAGGATCGGGGGAGTCGCACCGGCGTCCTCCTCCGAGCCTGTCGCGAAGCCTTCGTCGCTTTCTTCTTTCTCATTTGTCGCCTCCTTAGCGGATGTAGGTATTTCGGGGGGCGCTGGAGCGCTTCGCTGTCCACCGAGCACGCGTTGTGCTACGGAGAGCGGTGGTGGGGGGGCGAGAGGTAGGTTAACGGGTACCTGTTTAAGTGGGTAAGAGAGGGGAGCCGCATAATGCCGAAGATTGAGGCGATGACCTGCGATGTTTGCTGCTGGGATTGGCGAAGAGGCGGAACGCGGGATGCTCGGAGGTCGTTGTGGGGACACAAAAGTTGGCCGGGGCTCATCGTGAGTGGCGATGCGGGAAGCGAGAGGTGAGGCGGGGCAGGCACTCATGAGGAACGGGGCCGTTGAGGGGGCACTCGCGCCGCGCCTGCGTTCCGGTTGGACCGGACTAGTATGTGGACGGAAAGTGATTCGATAGTTCTGGTCGGAATTGTTATCCCAAAATTCACCGACACCGGAGGCTGAAAACCGTATGACGAGGAAGATAGTGCGCTGCCAGAGATATGCTTCATAATCTTCGAGCTTGATAGCGAAGTTGAAACGGTCCCAACCCGAGGCCACTGATGAACCGATGAGGTCGCCTACTGTCTTGCTCTGATGGGTACCAACCAGGGTCTCCATTGCAGCGACAGGGCCGGTGTACGTAGCGAGCACCTCTGACACGGTTGTCCAATCATCGAGAGTGAATCGCACACCCACGTGCTTTTCAAACACGATATTACGAACAAGGACAGTACCACGCAGAACCGGGGGTCGAGCTGGAGGAAGGGAAATGGATTCGAGGTGGACGTTCGCATAGGGAGATGGATTGGGGGCGGGAATCGGTGAAGAATCGGCTATTTCTGATAGAGAAGAGGAAGGGCCGAATTTGTTAGATGATAGGTGCGGGAACGGGAAACCGGAGGGCTCAGGTTCAGTTTCCGTCTCAGTATCTGAGGTGGGTTTTGAAACGGAGACAGGTTTTCCGGTGCGACGGAAAAGACGAACAGATTCTAGACCGTCGTCTTTTTCCTTGAAATGGACGTTTTTCGGACCAAATGCAGGTGTCGACGGCATCGATTGCGCACGGGCATGACGGGAAGCAGAGGACGCTATGTCATCAGCTATAGAAGAGGAAGAAGCCGACTTGAGAGATGACTTGAGGGGTCTGCCATTTGGGAGAATTATGCTGGAAGCCGAAGGCGTGCGTTGGACAGGCGGGCACGCAGATTTGGCAGGGGAGACAGAGGTAGGAGAAGCGGGGGTTATGGTGGGGAAAGGCACGGAAGGTTGATCTACACGTGTGTGAGATGAAGACGGATTGGGAGAAGGACAACGAGGAGGGGAGGGAGGAGGAGATTGCTCTTGTTGGTCATGGTCGTCGTCGTTTGCGATGTGGAAGAGGGATTTTTTTGCGTTTGAGCGTTTAGGAAGGGAGTTGAGGGGGGCAAAGGCACCGGGGCCACGCTCGTTGGAGAAAGTGACGGGAGAGCGGGATGCGACGTAGGGCATTCAAATCAGAGAGAGGGATGGAGGAGGAACATTTGTAAGAGAGGGAGGCAAGGCGAGGAGGCAAGTAGGCTAGTTATCATATCTCGACGGTCCCATGCGCACGTCCACGTCCCACGTCTGGTCCCTCGTCTCGACCCTCTCCGGGACACTCTTACCCGGCAATCTCCAATTCGTCGTCAATGCCCACGTGTCCTGACGTCATCTCATCTCTCTCTCTTCTCTTCGCCTTCCTCCACCCTTCCCTGCCAGACACCTACTTAACCCGGCCTACGCTCTACAATCCCACTCTTAACATCCCCGCACTCCGTATTTCATCCCTTCCCTTGTGTCGATGCCTTGATCTTTGATTTTGGAACCCCAATCTCGGTGGTCCTCCCACGCACGCGCGCCTGGACAGCCACGTCGCCCTGACCTAGCCCCCTCCCGACCAAAGTCTCACCGCTGCTCATTTCAGCTCCACATCCATTTATGCATTGTGCCTTCCCAGGATCATTACGTTTCCCGTTCCTTTCCTTTCTCTTTCGAACGCGACGCGCCCTTCCTTTCTCGACGCACCTGAACCGCCCCTTCCACATTGTCTGTCCTGCGCTTTTACGCGCCGACATCCGATTCCGATTCCATTTCTCCCGCTCAGCAACGCTTCTTTCCACAAACGGAAGGTTTGTAGCGCCGCTTCCGATACTTGAATCAATAAAAGCGCCTAATGCAGATCTCGGATCTGTTTCAGATCGCAATAAACGATGTCTCTTTCCGCCAAGCTGCTTGGAAGCGGCCCTCTCCTTTTCTTCTCACTTCCTCTGTCGACACGATAGGGCTGATCCCCAACACTCTAATACTCGCAATCTTTTGGACAATCCATATCCTTTACTTCTTGGGACAGCCTCATTTGTTCTATCGTAGCCCTCATTGGCTAGAAATCAAATCAAAGAACTTCTTTATCTCCTCCACTTACCTTTCGTGCAACTTGGTCCTTCGATCGCGCACACACCCCAAACTTATCAAATCATTGGTCTCTCCACTCACCGTCCCGGTTACCGTACCTTGTTTAGCTATTGTTCACGTAAAACTGCTTTAGCTATCTTCCGGTCCTCCCCCCACTCCCTCGCTCGAAGCGCAAACTTACCTCTCCTTCAATCTCACGATGTTGTGGTTATGATAGCACACTCTGAGGGTCGTGTGCCTTCGAAGGCATTCCGTCCGACGCGGCACTAGTACTGGTGGTTCTTGCATCGGCCGTTGCTTCCCGTAGCCTGAAGCCGCGGCGCCTCTGCCTATTCTTCTCTTCGCTCAGATCTTCCGGTTTAACCTTATCAGTCACTACCCTCAAAAATTAAATTGACTCTGCTCATTATGGCCATTGCTTGCTGGCAAATTTCTTGTCTTTACCGCCTGCCATTTCCAATGCTGGCGCACTCTTCATTCTTAACCTTGATAAGAGTTCTCGTCATTCAAATCGGCCTACCCCGACAGCGCTGCGACAATCGATACCTCACCTCCGAGAGAACATTACAGTCTTCGATGCGCGCGTCAATCTACTTCGTGCCTTTATGCCAGCAAGACCATGTTTCGATTTCAACTTTCTTCCGACTTTGCTTATCTCGGTCCAAACCAGACAGTACACGTTATCCACCAATACCAGTCACCGGTGTCAGACGTAAATACTATGCGCGTACAACGGACCATCGCCTCATCACTTCAATGTCACGGCACTAATAGTCAGCACACGTTCGATATGGAGCAAATATTACGGACATGTTCGCCACTCCGCCCGCCTTGATCCAAAATCTATCGAGTGACACCACGTGTGATGTCTAATCTTCTATGTTCGTGGTATTCTCCTCCTTTCAGGTGACGCTGCAGCATTAAAGTACAGATGTGGTGAAATGAGGGGAGTGGACATGTTTAGGTGATTGGACCCGCTTATCTTCGTTATCTGTGGAGAATGTTTTACATCCGCGCTTGAGACCTTCGGCTCGCTCCCGTCCAGTCCATTCTTTGCCCCATTATGGATTTCGTCGCGTCCACCAGTGGCTGATTCTTCTCCCAACTTTTCCTTCTCGAATATCCGCACGACCCATGCCATTTAGCTTTTGGCTGATTACCTCTCAGGAACAGAGCCCATGAACAACGTCCATAGCCATGCCACGTCTCACGTTCCACGTACTCGTTGACTTCCTCTCGGTAATGTTTTCGTCAACCATTGTTTCACGTACCGATTTACGAGAAGACGGGGCTTTATCAACAAGGAAGTTCTCTGATTGTATATATCCTCGGCGTCCTCTGACGCACGTTTCACAGTGTGTTATTAAGTGGTACACGCGCACGTGGGAGATAGACTATCAACGTGGCAACGTGGAGAATCAAGGTAGACCCGTTACCAGTAGGCACCGCCTCAACTCGATCTCTCAGTCACTTGACCCACGCGGAGGCACGGAAATAGTAGAAATTTTGAAGATAAGGAAAGGTGCGTTAATCATCGGCCCGGAGAACCACAAAGTTGCCGACCATATTTCATCACCTTTCTTCTGCGTCCAACTTCTAGTCGTGTCCATGCTGGGGTCTCCTCCTGCAGTCAATATTTTTCAGGATATGGTTTCGACGTCCTGCGTTGCGATATTTGAGCTCGTCAGTGACATGATATTATTCCCTTCCATATTCTGGAGGTCTCCAGGGGAAGGCTGCCGAGATGTACAGTGGGCTGTCGCTACAACAGCCGGTTGACATCGACTCCACGAGAGTCACCCGCGGGCTACCGTACCTCGGGGCTAATCGTGAACCGGGGCGTCTATAAATCGACTTCCGAACCGATGCTTGCCTGATTCACCATTTGGATCGGGACTCTTGTTGTTCTACCACCTGGACCTCGCTGGTAACTTCTTGCGTTGCACATGACGTGATTTTCCCATCGCATGGCTCATATGCTTGCCGTACATGGTCACTAGGGAGATAGACATGGCTGTACGCGGTATCTTTTGCTCTGGATTCGAAGCAAATCCACGTTGTAGGAATCTGGTAATGGGACCTTGGTGAAGGCCAAAATCCAAGAAGAGCATAATTGCAAGGTACTAATTCGGATCTCTTCTTTCAGAGGGTGATTCGAGTTGATCTCTTTGATGGCGTGTTCCACTCACGGAGGCCGGGCAACGATGCCATCTACTCGTTTCACTTCTGCTCTAAACTCAATTCATAACACCCACAGAGGCGAAATTTCAGATCCATTTCATTCATCGGCCCAAAAATGAAAATTGGGCAACTCAGCTGACCTACCGGCTATGCGGCGAGCAAAAACTCCGGCATCCGACATATGGTTTGTTGTCTGTGTCCCATGTCATGTGCCTTGTAGATTGCCGAGTATGGTAATCCGTATCCCCAAACTGTTCACCGTAACTGTTCACAGCCGCGCCTGATTGGCATGATGACGTCGTTAAATTCAAAGACGACTCGGTCTCCTGGCCGTACGGGTTGACGTTGACGCGTGCCGTCATTTTCTAGAGGAAGCGATCAGTTGCAATCACTGCGTCGATGTGTTTGCGAGCCGAATCAAAACACACGACTGCCAATTATAGTCCAGTCTATCCCCGATATTGCATGCGTACTATAGTGGCGCTCCTTGTTCTGATCACTGTAATTTATTGTATGGCCTTTGATGATGGTCCATGGGGTCGAGCGCTCGTAGCTGATATGCGCTGATAAACGAACGTTGAAAGTCCCGCTCTATACCTGCTTGAGAAGGGATAAAAAATATATGTGGCGCATCGCTTCCTACGGGTGTCATGGTCAGATGAGTTCCCAGAGGGGCCGATTCACGTATCAATTTGCGGTATGCGTCATACATTTCCCGGTGTCCCGTCTTTTGACGCGTCACGCGACAGCTAGTATTCGCCATGAGGCCTGGGGAAGATTGTTTCAGATTAGACAATTCCATCACAACTTCGTCCTTTACCGCGGTTACTTGACAAGTGTGAGTGTGAGTGCGGCTACTGGTAACAAATGGACGCTGGCGTGATTCCATCAGAGGCGCGCAACTGACGTCGACCGTTTACGGAATCCGCGCGTTGCTCTCGTATTGTATATGATATTGGGCTTATATCGTTTGAAGAACGACAGAGTCCGACAGATGACAAGCGGTTCTGGTTCAAAAGTTCCCGTGTGTCACGATGGGACCTTTTCTCCAAGGAAAAGCGGACCTTCTCGAATAACCGGCGCCTGATGTCGCCTGCATTACATTAATTGCACAGCCCCGACCACCGCCCTTTCTCCTTTTTCCAGGGGGGATCCTTGTTATTATTCTAAGACAGTGGCCGGTCAGATGAACGATCTCCTTTCAATTTTTTTTTTCGGAACATAACAGCTCCGGTGCTCATTTTGATATTGCTAGCATCAACTGATACGTGGTCTCTGCTGGGCAGTCAAGAGTCAGAGGGTTTTGGTCGTCGAACGTAAACCGATGGTACATGTCAAGCGTAGGTCCATGAGTTTACATACACAAACACGCACCCCGCGGGACGTGCGACCCGATGTGTTTCCTTTTCAGCCTTCCTTTTCTTTTTTCTTTGTTCTCCCAGCGTACCGCGCATAATCTCCGCTCTTTGCATACCCATGTGTTTCCAGCATCAGAAAACACGGCAACGCGCCCATATCGCGATCACGGTGTGCCCCGATGCGACATCTTCGGGCGTACTACTACTTACTACTACTACTAGTGCCCAAAATGCCAAGTGCCAGCCCTCCCGCACACGTCGTGCGTGCTTTCGAGAATCATGCAGAGAAGGGAGACGATGACGTTTTGCCCCGGCGTGACGTCGGCCGACATGACCTCTCATCGTGTCGCCGGGGAGGGGATACTGCTAGTAGTAGCTAATCCTGAGCGTGGAGTTCAAGTCGGGACATAACTAGCCAACAGCCAATGGCGTTTATGCGCGCATCCCTTCAGCGTGGACGTTAGTGAAGTGAACAAGACCGGCAATATTACCCGCCGAAAAACGCGGGTTGAGGGTGTTGGGTGGGGATTCAGAGAGAGGCGGGGGACCTAAATCGGCCGAACGCCCCACCTCGCCCTTGGGAGGACCCACGGATTCTAACAAAACGGAAAAGGAAGACAAGAAAGACGCCACCGGTTCTCGTATTAAGGCATGCATTCCTCGGAGGAGAAACCACTTTGGTTTCTTTGGCCGCCTGCCTGCCCCACGCCACATGTCCGAGTCCTTTCGAGTCCAGCCTTGGATAAACCAAATCATCCAGGATGGTTGAGAGTCAGTAAGATCGTCCGAGTCCGATGACAAAAAATTTTGTCATCGCCGTCATCATGATTTCATCCACTTGCGCCTCGTACGTCGTGTCTCGGTCGCGTGATCAAGCGCGCTTTTGTTAACGCGTCTAGCGTCTATTAATGGCTCTAATTTTTCCAGGTAGTCTAAACGTGATGCGGTGTGGTCGGGCGGTTCTTTTACCCCAACCAACTTTGTAGAGCCAAGGCGCAGAGTGCTTTCCCATTAACCTAAATCCCGCAGGGCGTCTCGGCTTCATGCCGTTACGATTGGATTGGGGGTGGTCGAGATGCCCGTGCTACGGGCAACGTTGGTCTGGTCCATTGCTCCCTGTCGCAGCGGGATGGTGGCGCGGCCTTTGCTTGTGTTGGCAAGATCTAGAACTCCGCACATCGGTCTGGTCCATCACCTCCGGCTCCCAGCGGAATGACAAGGACCAGGAGCCCCTGTTCCTCCCGAATCTCGAACAATCTGGAAAGGCGGCGATAGTTCGGTTTTTCCAAGTCAGAAGTCGATGCTTTGACGAGGCCCGCCTTACCGCCTCACCTCGCTGAGGACGTGGCTATCGTTCCTTCCCCATTGCACGACTCTGATTGCTATAATAACCTTTCGTTGGGGTAAAAAAAGACTCGTTGTCTGACAGCTCGAACGATGACGTTTGACATACTCCCTTCCCAATCTTTCGCAGGTGTTCAAATTTCAACGTTCAACCGACGTTCACCAACAAATCTCCGCAGCGTGACGAGTTCATTGGGCCGTAGGGAACTAGAAGAGGGACAATGCACCACAAACGTCACCACACCCCACTGCACGTTCTGCGCTGCGCCGCGTATTTGCTGTTCTTTCAAGAAAAGGTAACTGCGACGAGACGAGGCTCGTTCAATTTTGCTCCTTGCGGAAACTCCATTACATGGGCGCAATTCTCGGAGGGGAAACTCCAAGCACTATTGCTGCCATGGGTGGAAATGCTGCCCGCTTTGAAAAACGCAAAAAAATGGAACCGACGACATCGGTGTGTGTTCTTCTAGTCTAGTTATGCTGCCTCGTGGCCTTCTCCTTCTCGAAGTGAGCACGGGGCGGGGGAACAAAAGACTTCTCAGCATAGAATTAGAAGCCACGAGGACTGCCAGTGTGCTCCTCCCGTTTTGTTTATGGTGCTCGATCAGTGCACCGACGACGGCGTTCCCCATCTGAGTCGTAAGGAAACCTTTTTAAACGTCACCTTATTCACTATCTTCATTCCCCCCGTTAGCCCAGAGGAAGTGGAAGTATCCCGTTCGCCGTCGAATATCGAAGGTCCCTCTCGAGCTTCTGCAGGTTTCGGTCATTGTCACTCGGAGATTATTGAAGGCTCATACATGCACTCGCTTGCATCTAGAGTAAGTAATGACGTCCCCTGATGGACGTGGCGCTTGTGATGGTATTCACGATCATGGTTTTCGCAGATGGGTTGGACACCCCGAGTGTCTCAAGGCCTCGAGCTGTGAAAGACGAAATCGGTCACGGATCAGCCTTGCCTACCAATTCGACAACCTTTGAGAGGCTATGATCATACCAGACCAAGAGACATCCTACTCCCCACCTATGACGGTGGACCGTTCATCAACTAGCCAGACCTAACGGTATAGAGACGCCCCTGCGGTGTCTATGCTTTCGTCGTTTGCGTCTTAATTTTTGAACGGCTCACGACTCATTGCTCATTGGCAGCCCAAGTATCACGTCTCAATGGATTGTGTCCTACAAGTGCTTTTTTGAACCTCGTGCAAAGCCTCAAACCTCCCGACTTTCGGTGGTCGGTGCGCGAGTTTTATGCAGCGCGGGATGCTTTGGTGTCTGCGATCGCGTGGCGCTTCTCGCCACATATTGTGGAGAGAACCGTCACGCCATCCAGGTCATCCACGACCATCCTCCTTTTGACGGCCTTTACTTGAGTCGTCCTCATCGTTTCAACCTCTTTTTGTTTGCAACAATTTTTTTTCTCGAGATACAGTATGTCACTCTAAACGGAAAATACCCAGCCCATTGGTCTACTCACCACCTTTGGGCATGGCCACGCCAGACGTTCGAAATCATTGTCGGGCCCTACAACAAACCGTTGGACCGTCGTGTTGTTTCGGGAGCGTTTTGACTCGACTTCTTCGTCAATCCTCAAAGGCCCCCCCGGTTTTGGATACTTATGACGCCGTCGACTCCATCACCTTGCTCATCGTATTCGGTCGTCACCGCAAACCTCTCCTTGAGGTCAAGGACGACACATGGGCCCAAAAAGCTGAAAGAGCTGGATTTACGTTATCGCGCGGGTGTCCATATGCGCCAGCGATACGCCTTGATGTTGGGCAATTATTCTGTGCCTCATCTTTGGGGGCTTGTGCCCTCGGCACTTTCGTGCGCGTCTACTGTGCTGATAAGACAGCATATTGTTTGATACCCGTAGCAGTGTCGCGCCCGGAGCTTCCGTCGTACATTCTTCCGCCGGACTTCCTAGCTGGGGAGTGGGACTATGCCAGGAGAGATTTGAAAAGATGAAGGAAATCTTGACTGATATTTTTTGGCTCAATCTGAGAACATGGATGCGCAATGGTCCATCGGGTATCTTTATGTATCTAGGCCTAGGCTCTCTTATTTTATATATGTATATGACCACCTAAGGTTTGATCGACGCATCCAACTCGCCAGAGGTCGCGACAACCTCCACGCTCTTCCGGTATAGCTCGAGTTCTTCGATTACGTTCATGAGCGCGTTAGCTTCCCAGCGCCCGTATATGAAACCGACGTATAGCATCGTTGTACCTAGCCAAGTGGCGACGGCGCCCCCTAATACGACCAATGGTGTTGCGGCGGGTGGGAACCTATTGGAGGTGACTACGAGAAAGATAAGGACCCCAACGCTGAGCCCAAAGACAAACAAATGGCGCCTCGCACGTGCGCGCGAATAATGGTAACATGTAGTAAGAGCCCCCAGAACGGTGTTTGCGTCGGCCGCCGCTAGTCTCGCCGCGACCTGGACAGGGGTGGGCGCTGAGAGGCTGGATATAGTGGGTGGTGTGTGTTTCTGTGCTATACGGAGTTCGTCGTCGGATAATGTCGGGTTGTGCACCTCGGGAGGGTACTTGATTTGCAACGTTGCTGCGACGCCGAAGTGGTCTGAGTATGAAATCGGGAACCCTGGGATTGGGTCCGTGAGGAGGACACGTGCGCTGTCCGCGACGAGCGTGGGCAACGGGGCAGCTGGGGCCAATGGGGGTGCGGGGTCACGGAAAAGGATATAATCAAGGCGCTTTCCTTGCAACGCCTGTGCATGGACGTCAAGGTATTTGCCGGCAGAATAGGTATTCAACGGTGAATCAGCTGTGACGCCGTACATATCGACGGCTTGAGAAGGGGATGGCATGGAAGCTGATACGGCAAGGGCAGGCGAAGGCGGTGGGTGCGTTACATCCCAAGCGTCGGACAAGGAAGCGTGGTCGCGGATGACGGTCATTGGGAGCGTCGTTGGGATGCTGTTGAAATCCCCGGCCTGATCCGGTCATGAGAATGGTCGGTCGTAGAGATTAGAAGTCCCTTACAGCTATCACATAGCGACCGAGCTCAGCGGCCTGCTTCGCAAGCTTGGCAAATTCCCATGCATTCACCAATCTGTGGGCACGGTGATGTTCAGGGCCGCCTTCGCCGCCTTTAGCGAAGAGCTTGTCGTCGTCATTTCAGCCATTGGCCAGAGCACAGGGGCGTGTGTACTACTTACATGGGTATTGAACACCTGAATCTGGCCAAGAGTTGGGTGCGTAAGGAGGACGCTAGCAGCTGCCTTGCCGACGAACCAGTCCCCAGCGAGAACATCAAGAGGGGAACCGTTCAGAGAGTAGGGATGTATAGTTGCAGCGACTATCGGAAATCTTGAAAATATTGCTAGACCTGCTCCGAGGGCACCGCTACGACCGAAACTGTGAGAGGTGTGGCCTAAGGGACGTTGTTACAAGTTGTCATGCACCTGTAGAAGAATTTTGAAAAGGGTAGTGATTTCGAAAGGCGAGACCGAACAATGTCATAGTCAGAGTAAACCCAGAGCTCTTGAAGGGCTATGATGTCGAAGCTGGAATTTTCGAGGTATTGTGAGATGGCATGTATACGTTCGGACCTGTGCTTGGATACATATTTGAGACCCCTGAGTGGCAGTCAGAGCCATGGAACATCTTTGGGCTGAGATGTACTTGCCAACAGTTAAGAGTAAAGACGCTAATGTGTGTTTCCTCTAAGGACATGGGAGTTGGGAAAGAGGGACGGAGGTCGAAGAGGGGTTTGCCACGGCCACGGGACCCTTCACGTGCGATGTTCTCACTCAACTAGAGCGAGTTCCGAACCTGACTCACTCGCCTTGCGTTACCCTCCCTGCCATGGCCAACCTCACCAAAGAAGAGTATGTTTTCTATGGCGCATACTTCGCTCAACAATGGCTGAAAGCTGGCCCTTTAGCATCGAGATCGCGACGCGCGCAGCGGACCACTTTACTCGTCTCTACTATTCTGCCTACGACTCCTCAACGCGCATCGACGACTTGCCGAATTTCTATCGTCCCAACTCGGCCGTGAGCTGGAACGGAAATCCATACGAGGGCTCGCAGGGCGTTCGTGATCTCGTTTCCAAGATGCCAAAAACCCTGCACGAGGTGCAGTCTTTCGACTGCCACCCGATTCCAGGTGTGTGCCATATCGAGCTGGGTGCTCTGCTCTCTCTCCCTGCTTACCCCTGTCGAAACAGGCAGTCAACCCCCGTCCCTCCTGATTACCGTCTCAGGAAATGTGACACATGGAGGTGGGCCAGCCGCCAACCCTGCCATGACTCACAAGAAAAACATCGAGGGTCATCCTCGAGTGTTCAGTCAAACGTTTATGCTAGTCCCCGACAACACATCGCCCCCCAAAGTCGGTGAGGTGGCGAAATACTACATTATTGCCGACACGATGCGTTTCGTGGGTTGACGACGTGCAGCCAATTGCCCAAGAGGTTCGTATACACATTCACACCCTTGCCTTGTCCTAATTGTGTGTGGTTTGGGTAATTTCATCTAATACAGGATCGCTGACGCTCACTGTCATTCTATCTTGCACCCAAGAAGGACTATCACACATTGGGGATTTACATTCGCTCATGGTGTCATGGATCATTTCACCGTATGAAGTTACATCGTAGCTGTGGAAAAACACCCCTCATTTGCCACAGCCATGCGCTAGCTTTGTGGAACCTAGCTTGGCCCTTGACATTGGGCGCTCCACAATTGTCGTAGGGGAAGGTGATATTGTATGGTTGAATCCGTGATTGCTCGACACCCTGTAAATAGAACATTCTTGATCAAGGAAATTACTACTTTCCTGACGTACAATTCAGACACGCTTCAGAACGTTTTCGAAAACAGAACATTCGCGCAATAATACACATCATGTTGGATTGCCTTGAAGAGCAAGGGCGTAACTGTGCAAAACGATGGGGCCTGATAATGCGGCAGCAATTGTCTGAATGCTAGCCTGATCAATGAAGTGATACACGAAGTGAGATCAGCTCATTAAAAAGTTCCGTGGGTTACGATGTGACCTTCAGTCCAACCACTGCATCTCGGCCCAACAGTTCCGTGTTAATATGTTTCAAACCCGGGACCTCTTCCAAGCCCTTGCCGTATCCCATACCTTCGCGGCCCACAAGTACGGGCGCCGTAGTAATGATGATTGTGTCGACGAGGTGTCCAGAAGTGAGAAACGACTGTATGACACGGGCGCCACCTTCGACCATGACTGAGCGGATGCCTTTCTCACGAAGTGTGCGCAGAACACCCGGGAGGGGAAGATCGGATGTTGTTGGCGGGAGATCAGGATCTGTCTAGTGTGAGTGGTGTTGGTAGGCTGACAAAAGGGGAGTACACGGACGTATGGTCTCCCGATCCACGAGAATTATAGTGACACCAGCAGCTTCTAATACGTCACGACGGGCCTCCCATTGTTGCAGCTTGTCTCCGTCATCTTCGCTTGCGAAGAACCCCCCGATCTTTGGCGGCGCTGCGGAGATGACCCACGGCGCAACACCTACACCCTTCGCCGCGTTGATAATGAGCTTACACGTGGGTGAGAGTCGAAGATGCGGGTCGAGGATGATAGGACGCGGGTGGTGGTAGTGCTGGAAATGCGTGTTCTGCGCCGGAAATGGGAGATGGCGAACTACCAAAACCAGACCCGTTTAATTTTAATTTGTGGGTCGTACAGCACGCGGAAATGATGACGGGGTATACACACCATTCAACTGGGGATTGTCGTTCACGCCCGTGCCAATGCCGATCATAATGCCGTCGTGCATTGTCCGCATCCTGTCTTGCGTAAAAATCGATATCGGGCCCATCGAGGGGGTGTATGCGCATCAAGATGGGCGGTAATTGCTCACCAATGAGTCATCTTCATACTTTCTTCGCAGCTAAGAATTAGCTGCTTTCCACCTGCGCCGGCAATTTTCGCATCGATCGACTGGGCAAATGTGAGGGTAACATATGGACGCGTGCTGTCGGAGGGCACGAGATCTGGAAGCGGTGCTGTTCCCGGTTTTTCATCGGCGGGTAGAGCCCCGAGTACATTGGCGAGGAATGCCGGAGGGTTCGACATTTTCTGGTTTAGCAGCTCGTTAGTCAATACGGTTCACAGGACCTCTATTCGGCATGGCTCGTGCGCGTGGCCGTTGACTAGGACACGCTGGCACGTGACTTGACGGCGGACTCTTAAAATAGTCTAAACAATCAACGCGTCGCGACTTGCATCGACTCACACTTCTCTTTCATACCACCATCACCTAAACCTCACCTCAACTCCCAATCTCCTAATCTCAGCCAAATATGTCCGGACGTGGAAAGGGCGGAAAAGTGCGTACACTTCAAAGCTTCCACACGGAAGAAGCACCTGCACTGCGACCTTATCATTCATTTACTGACCAATCACCGCTGTAGGGTTTGGGCAAGGGCGGTGCTAAGCGCCACCGTAAGATTCTCCGTGACAATATTCAGGGTATCACTAAACCCGTGAGTCACATTCCGTCGCCGTCGCCCTTCGTTCTTTAGAATAACCCACGCCTCAGGCTATTCGCCGTCTCGCTCGCCGTGGCGGTGTGAAACGTATCTCTGGTCTTATCTACGAGGAGACTCGTGGCGTTCTCAAGATTTTCCTGGAGAATGTTATCCGTGATTCTGTCACGTACACTGAACATGCCAAGCGGTGAGCCCTATAGTCGTATCTCCTTCACAATGCGTTATGGTTGACATGTATATTATAGCAAAACTGTCACTGCGCTTGACGTTGTCTATGCTCTAAAGCGCTCAGGTCGCACGCTATACGGCTTCGGTGCCTAGATGGATTGTTGCGCTCATCATTGGGCCTGGGTTCTGTTCTTGTATTTCTTGTTTCTTACGATGAGTACTTTGATAATGATATAAGTGTGGTTGAGACACTGCTGTATATCTCGTTCGGTATATATAACCGGGATTCTCACATTCGTGACGCGAGGGCTGAGCGCTGATGGCTGAATCGATGACGATATTTCGTGGGTGTCATGTGAACCATGTCTCGCGTTGCATCCGGTGTCTAGTAAATAAGAACATCCGTTATACTTTGTTAATTGAGATGTCCGACGACCGCGGTTTTCAATGTGATGACCTTTCTTCAATCAGTGGCATTCGAAGCGAAGTCCTTCCTCAACACGTAGTACTAAGGGTCTCGTTGTCAGTGACAACATATGCATCCTTGGCCATCGTCATGCTTCTCAGGCCATCTATCGCATACCATGCCATGCATCGAGCCCAGCGGGAGGAAGAAGTGGACAGATGCGCGCTAAACTTACCCCACAGAGGCCATAGCCGAGGCGCGCTCGTAGAATATTGGTACACATGCCAGTGCAGCCCTGAACATATGTTGACTAGCGCCTCCAGGATTCATTTCTCGTCGCGGCCCGACGCACTGTACGGGCTTCGCGGAGCTGGCGGGGGCCGCGGGGCGCCACTGTCACAGCCCGTCGCTAGTGTTTGGCGTCATGTGGTCCTTTTTTTTCGATTCGATAAGTTATCGTAGAAGAGTCGTGACTCGCTCGAAATGGTTTCATCCGTGGGGCCACGCCTCCGAGTTACGGAGTAGCTTGGGGTATCCACTATTACATCGATTTCGTCGTTCGAAAAGACTTAGTTGAACTAACGCTGATGTTTGCCCGTTCGTGAGTGCTTTATATCACTACGGCAGCGTATCCGCTATCTACGAAAGAGACCGTGAGCCAAAGGTGGAATTGTACAATAGGACGGGCAAATCCTTACCTGCTCAGTGACGGCATGAATCTGTCGTTGCCCCGCTCCCGGACGTACCTCAACTTCCGTCGGTAGCATTCGAAACCGGTGATCCCACCATCGGCATCTTCTGACCGGGGAAGAGACACGGAGAATCTAGTTCCTAGGAGTCGCAGAATCGGTTGGAAGGGAGCGGAAAGGAAAACAGGCGCCTGCGCGATATGCACGCTGGCGGGCGTAACGATGCTGTGGGTGTAGAAGGAGCGCGGGCCCGAGGGGGGTGGGAATGGGTTTGAGAGCACCTTCTGGTCGATGCCTCCCCTGCCCCCAATACCAAGGTCACTGAAAATGGTAGAATAGGGGGTACATACCTGCGCAAATGCTGCCTTCCATGCACCCCGTAGCATATCAAGTACTGCGCGCGGGGGAAAAGGCATGTAGTGGGCATGGATAGTCGCGCGCCGGATGAGAGTTGGATTCAAATGGAGCTCTCGGCCAGCTCACCTTGTCATGTCGATCCTCCCACGGTATGTTCCAGGATGGGGAAGTGCGAAGACAAGGCCGCCGATGTACGATCATCAATCAACTGTGGGTCAGGTGAATGGTCGCGCCCATATTACTAGTACAGGGTGCTGTGGAGATGAGCGTTTCGAATGAGGGGTTGTCCTTGTCTGACATGTTGATGTAGGAGGATGGGGGAGCCTCAGGAAAACCTTGAGGCGAAGAACAATAGACCATTTCGTTTTTCCCTTTTCCCAAGGACGGGCGCGAAAGGCAATGAATGACAAACAGATCGTGCCGAAATCGTTCAAATTGAACCCGATGTCCGTTGCGTCGAGTAAATCCAGCCGAGCGCCCGCCACACCGATCGAAATCAGATATTTGCAAAGAGTAAGAAAATGGGGGAGGGGGAGGCGATGGGGGGGAATTGGTACCGAGTCGTAACGCTGGTGAGGCCGAAGTTTCGGACACCGAGGGGTGAGGATACAGTGCGGCGAGAGGGTGGGCTACTTTTTTTGCATTTTCACCTACACACAGCTAAAGATTGCCTCCGAAAGTTTTGGAAATCTGGAAGCGAGATAGGGACTAGACACACAGGTTTCTTTTCGTTGGGGGATCGTGGGTCGCGGGTCGTTGGGTTCATGTAGTGGGGTCGGGTCGAGTCGAGTCGATTGACCAATGTGAAGCCGTAAGAAGAAAGAAGAAAGAAATCTTCGATGGCCAGGGGTCCAACCAGCCCCCGAGTGTCGTTATAGTTCTTTCCTTCCAGAGCGAGGATTCCATTCTTTCTTCCCAAGTTCCCAAAAAGAGATGCCCGCGACCGCCGTGGAATAGCAGGCCTGGGCTGGGCTGGGCGGCCTGCAACAAGCTCAATGGGGGAGGGGTGAGACGGCGACGTGTACTCGATGCAAGATTAGGACCCTCGACTCCATGCTCCATGTTATCCTGCGCACGATGATCTAGATTGTCCGAGTGAATGCGTTCATCAAGGGGCTTCTGTCGACTACGGCCGCTGCTGCGAGTGACAGGTCCCATGTCCGGGTACAGTCTTATCCTGTCCGCTGCTGGAGTGGTACCCCCCTCTCTAAATATGATAAAGGACGAAGGATCAATTGACCACGGGTCCCAGTACGGTACGAACCCGTTATCTCACCCGTGCCCTTTTACCTACCTTAGTTGACAGGTCCGGTCCATGGCTGTTCGAGGCTCGAGGTCCTGTCCAGATTTTGGACTGGACATGAGAACCGTCCTGTCTTGTCCTGGGCGTAGTTTTAACGCAGCAAAGACAAAATAAAAAATGGAAAACTGCTGGAAACGGACGCCTAGGACTTAATTCAGGTATGATATCGGTATCGAGCGGCACGCTTCGCCGTACCTCGGTTTTCCCACGTCATCGGGTTGCGCTCCACGAATGCCTTCGCGAGCTTTTAGATTGTCGTCCATGGGAATGAAGGTGCATCGGATATACCGATGGTGATGATAGTGGTGGTGATGGTGGTGGTGGACAATACGGAATTGCTCGGCATCGCCGTCCGAGCGGATTCGAGTTCGAGTTCCCAGTCCACGTCCCGAGTCCCCGAGTCAAGTCATGGGATTGCAGTACCCATGGGTTTCCCGTCAACGGCCAGCGTTCGCATGCATACTACGGAAGTGGCATGTCCTTGGCACTCGCCATCCATCATTGCAAGTGTCGAAAAAAACGAATCTTAATGCACTGGCCTGTGTGTGACCTGTCCAAACGGAACCTTATGAACGCGGATTTCCTGCGGCGTGTCAGTTTTCGTGCTGTTGCTGGCGCCTCGCTGCCACGGCGATCAACGTGAGTGTCGTCAGCTGTCGTAATGTTCCTGCTTAAGTTCCGCTCGAATGATAATGAAAGACGGGAGGGGCTTCTAGGCCCCACGCAGAACCAAGCCATGTTTTTCCCGCATGACGATCTAGTCCTTTTCACTTGACCATTCCATCCACGGACCCGTGCACCGTTTCGGCTCAGATGGCTGCCCCCCCCTCGAGTCGAGTCGAGAGGGGGATCGAAGGGAGGGTTCCGACTCGGGATTACGATACGTGTGCATGTGAAGCCAGCCACCAGAACGTTGTTGTCACTGTCACTTTTTTTGTTGTTCCTTCGCTTCGTTCCTCCATTCCTCCGTTCTTGTCCCAATTGCAAAATGACGGATGACAAGAAAATGACTCGTCTGGACAACCAGCATCAACGACGCACCCTCTCGGAGATATTTGTGACTCTGATCTCTGTTCCTTCACAGATGCCCCCCCGGGGTCGCGGCGTCAGCCAACAGCCGTTCATCACGACATCTCATCGATCTCCCTTCCTTTTCCCAGGTGTTTCGGAACTTCCTCCAGGATCCAGGATCCTACCTTTCCAAGAACCGCCGCCGTTGCCCCGTGACCGAGTGCATAACTGTCACGATACAACGTCCGACTCGAGGAAGATTCATTACTCACGGTAATATCGCCTTTGAAGAAGGAAGAAAAAAACATCAAATGTTCCTTCTCAGATAAGCTCTCCGTTTTTACGCCCCCCGCTCGTGAAAGCGAACATTGTCATATGGTTTCTAACATCATAGATCACGTTTTGTAAGAGGAACCCCCTCCCTTTCCACGTCGATTCTCGATACGCGCGCGGGCTGTGTAACCTGGCCCACCCTCAAACACGGAGCCTTTTGATCTCGTGCATCCAGCCCAGCCCACTTGTCGCTGTCTGAACCTCCACCTCGCAAGGTTCCTGACAACGCGTACGCCCCACGCTCTGGCAAATCAAACTACCGTTAACGCCGGAAGCTTGTCTCGCCCGCGGGCGCGTCCGCAGACTTAGACATCTATGGCAGAATCCTGGGCCCTTCCCTTCACGTATATCGTTGCTCACTCATTACCTCTAACGCGAAGCTAACCTATAACGCTTCGTGGTTGATCGCCGTCTCTCGGTCCGAAACAAAATCCCCTTCATCGCCCATCATTCATTTCCACATTCATTTATTCATTCATTCATTCGTCCGGTCATCCCCTCCCCTCCCATCTCATCTCATTTCATCCACACTTACATACGTCTATCATCACGCCGCCAAGCCCCGACCAGTGTATGCCGTGAATCATGCCGTGATGGAAGGGTACTGTACCGAGAAGAAAAAAAGGAGCAGGGCCATGTATGTACTGTATATTATTATAAGTAAGCAACATGCGCCGCGGATCGCACGGGGGGTGGGGGAGACGAATGGACCCTATTTTTGACACCGAGACAGAGCAGACACGATGTTTACGAGTTTTGCATTGTTCAGTCGAGTGAGCTCGCGAGAAAGTTGCTGTTGAATAGCACGAGGGAACGAAAACTGTTTCATGATGTACCATTTTCCCGCTCAGATGGGTGAGTTGTGTCATGGGCATGGCCAAGCGCGCCGAGCGAAAACGTGCTAACGCCGCGTCCTACAAATGGCGACGGGCTTTTACAGTGGAGTTGCCTAACCGAGGCAAGGGGAGCCCGTCATTCGCGCTTCGTCTCCATGTTATCCGACTTCTGATCGCGTTTTTTTGATGACGGCCGGTCGTCCTACTCGAATTATATGCCTCTATCTACGTGTACGGCAGGCTCCGCTGGAAAAGTAAGATTCTACGGGATACATAAGGGTTGTGGGAGTGTGAGAGAATATGTGTATATGATATCGTAGAGTGGCAAAAAGGTGACCAAGAATAAGTGGGTAATCAAATACGCGATGGATGGGTGACGGTCGAGAGTACTACATAATACGAAAAATCCTTTCGTTCAGGCGTTGCCGCAATGGGAAATGGGTCCAATGCGTATCGTAGATGGGTGTTAGGAGAAGCACGTATGCATATACTACAAGGTGAGACAGCAACGCAAGAAAGCATGCAAATAGATGAAGATGGGATTGAAGGGGATTGAAGGGGATGGGAAGATGGAGGGTTAAATCATGGAACCAAGAATATAATATTGCCGCTAAGCACGCTTGGAAGCGACAAAGGGACCTTCCCAGGGGATGGATTCGATGTCCGTCGTCATGCCACGCCAGCTGCCAACGAGCACTTTGCCATAGTGGAGGTAGCCTCGGAAGACCCACCTAGATCGCCCCAGCTGGTTCGGGTCAGCCTGCAAACAGGGGGGTCGTCTTAAGCCCGGGCGCGATCGCCAGCCAAGGGGAACACTTACCGGCAGACGCACGAGCGCGATGAGACCATCCCATGAGCGCACGCGCCCAAGAAATGCAAATCTTCCCCAGGCCATGCCGTGATAGGGGTCCGTCTGCGCGAAGTGGTCAGCATCAGCAAGGGGTTGACGCAAGAATGGATGATGCACCTCTCCAGTAAAGACAATATCTTGTATGCCCGAGCAAGACGCCTCATAGGTGTCCGGTTCATCATCGTCGTCGTACGATGGCTGCGGAAGACCAGCGTCTGCGAAGACATCTTCGTAGTCCGAGTGGCGTGGAAGAGGACCATCTTCAATGCCGCGCATATCCCCGTCGAAGTCAAAGCGAGCACGACATATCCGACATGTATTTTGATCATGGGAGTTGGGTCGGCCTTCCTCGAATGTTTCGTGCTCCGTCCTATGTACCTCGCCCTTATGGCGGTACGTGAGGGTGGCGCGACCCTGTCAAGATAAACTAAGCTCGAATCATGTCAAGTTGGGTGAGACGACATACACGGTGTATGACAGGTTCCACAGGAGGGAACCACGCATTACGAATGCCATCATCAAACGGGTCACCTTGGCCCCCAGGAGGCACTGGTACTTGTGGGCTGATACAGTGGTGCTCCTTTAAGCGCATGAACAGTGGCCAGGTGGACATGAATGGGGCCCCTTCACCAAAGTGTTCGGGGTAGTTAGGGTTGATCGCGAGTGCCTGATACCCTGGCTCTTCTGGGATCTAGGGTAGAGGGGTTGGGCTAGAAAGGAAAGGTAGCAAGATGAAACGCACCAGCAATCGACCCTGCCAAAGACCGTCCATCGATCCAAACCTGTAAACGGTACCCTTCAATTCGACGTTCGCCCAGGGGTCCCAGCACTTGGTAAAGCGCTCCCAGTCGTTATCCCAAGCCGCGCTCGGGGCGCAAAGGTCACGGGTACATGCGCCATCCTCCTCAATCCGCCTTTGCTCTGGCGTCAGGGTCGACTTCCAATCCCAATCTGATGCATCGACGAATTGTGCACCGGCGTGCGAGTTAACCTCGATGATGTCGGCTTGAGTCTGACCCCAGCTGATGCCTTGCGCAAGAGCAGTTGGCCGATCGACGAGAAGGTCGTTTGGAATGGCGAGAGGAATTGTCTCCCGACGAGAGAAGTAGATAAGTTTGGCAGCGATGGTGATGGGTGGCGTGCGGAAGCGTATCGGGCGGTCAAAATGGAATACCTCGACAATGGTATCTCCGCGGGGAGGAAAGACGGGGTAGTCGCCATGTGTAGTTTGCAACGAGAGATCGCTGGGTTCCCATTCTTCGGGAAGGGGTAGACAGAAATGATGGTCTGGCGCAAAGTAGGACAAGTACTAGAGGATATGAGACTTGCAGGGGAATGAGGAAGAGGGCGACAGAGACGGACCTTAAAAGCCATGACAACATAAGGAAGGACGCATGTGACTATATCATTTCGCTCATCGGGAGATTCGCGCGCAAGGACGTCTGCTGAAGGATCAGTAAGGAAGAAGGCAAAAGCGAATGGATGAAGCACCTTTATCTGTCATACACCACATGACCCACAGTGCCAATGCGTGTAGAGGGGTATCCCTGGGCCAGCCGTTGATCGTGTCTTGCCATAGCCGGCGACGGACAAAGTCGTTGACGAACGCATAGGTGTCGGCCCACTCGAGTTGCGCGCGGTTCTTCCCGTCGTTCTCCGTCAAGAGGATGAAGGCGGTACGTAGGAGATCCTCAATGTCTGGTGCAGAAAAATCTCGGCGACGAATGCGTCGGAGGGTGGTGCAATAGGTCTTGAGTTGCAAGGCGAGGAAGGCGGGTCGGAGGGCACGGCTACCGAACCGGCGGCGGGGTGCATCTACGTCGAACATGCCTCGAAATATTTTTGCATAGAGGTGTGTCCGGCTGTGGAAGGAGAGCGAGTCGTACACATGTTTGCATGTACAGAGTAAGGGGATGAGGTCGGCGGGAGGACCGAGAGGTTGTAAGAGGGCGACGTCGAGGGCGATGCGCTCTAAGATCTCGACGGGGATTGCGAGGAGAGGAGAGACACCCGGCTGCATGGATGGAGAGAGGTGGGGAAGAAGGGGAGGAGAGAGAGTTGGGCAGAAAGGGAATCGAAAGGGATAGACGGGGGGAACATGAAGGTGGTTTATATGGCGAATGCGGCAAGAGTATTCATTTATGCATTCTCTCGGGCGCGCCTCTTCCCTCGGCGTCTTGTTATCTCGAGATCCCCCCTCTCATTTCGGTCTACAACTCTCCTACCGCGCACCTTTGCATTTCTTTATTTTCCAATATTATCATTTTTCACAAGGTTACAGTTTCCCCCCCATCCCTGCACGACCCCACCCAGCCAGTCCGACCACAGCATCAACTGCACCCAAGCGCCCGGCTGTCCGTCTACCCGGTCCTTGGACGCCCTCTCCTCTTTCCTCCTCATCTCCGTCTCGCCGCCTCCTCATCAATCCCGCCCGCCACGTCCCTTCGCTCTCTTCCCTCCACCCCTCCCCACTCCCTCCCCACACCGTCCCCCCTTTCTCCCACCGCTTCTCCCCTTCCGGTTCCTTACCTCTCCCTTCCACCTCCGCTTCCCTCAATATCCCGTTTCCATAAATATCCATGCCTTCGGTAAATACACATAGACGTAAATTTGTGTCTTATTGGCTATCGTCCACTATGGCAACTTGGGTCCCTCCTAAAGGGCTTCCTGCGACTCGCATTTCTTTTTATTTTATTTTCTCATCCTAATACCTCATTCTGATAACCTTACTAGGGCTCTCCGAATACCCCGTCATACCATCCTTACGTCCTTCGCCAACTGCCTGCAACCCTTTCTCCC